>CAUYSK010025366.1:0-20927 GCA_963575035.1 Avahi laniger | reverse complement strand
TTCTGAGCTCAGGAGTTCGAGACCAGCCTGAGCAAGAGCGAGACCTCATCTCTACCAAAAATAGAAAGAAATTAATTGGACAGCTAAAAATATATATAGAAAAAATTAGCTGGGCATGGTGGCACATGCCTGTAGTCCCAGCTACATGGGAGGCTGAGACAGTAGGATTGCTTGAGTCCAGGAGTTTGAGGTTGATGTGAGCTAGGCTGACGCCACGGCACTCGCTCCAGGCAAGAGAGTGAGACTCTGTCTCAAAAAAAAAAAAAAAAAAGGAAGAATTTCAGAGCTTGAAGATGACTCTTTTGAATTAACTCAATCAGTCAAAAATAAAGAACAAGGAATCAAGAGGAAAAAAATGAACCTCATAAGAAATACATAGAATTATATAAAACACCCTAATATAATAATAATAGGCATCTCTGAAGGTGAAACAGAAAATGCACAAAGTCTGGAAAATCTATTTGAAGGAATAACTGAGGAAAACTTCCCTGGTCTTGCTAGAGATTTATAAATCTAGGTACAAGAAACTCAAGGAACCCCTGCTAGATTCATTGCAAAGAGGCCATCATCAAGACTTATTGCCATCAGCCTGACCAAAGTCAATACAAAGGAGGAACTCCTGTGAGCCATGAGGCAAAAACATTAAATAAATTACAAAGGAAACCCCATCAGGCTAACTGCAGACTTCTCAATGGAAAACTCTTATATCAGAATGGATTTGGGGCCTCATCTTCAGGCTTCTTAAACAAAACAACTTCTAGCCTAGAATTTTCTATTCTGCAAAACTAAGTATCATACACGAAAGAAAAATAAGGAGTTTTCCAGACAAGCAAACACTGAGAGAATTTGTCAGGACCAGATCTGTCCTGCAGGAAATGCTCAGAACTGCATTATACATGGGTCAGCACAGTAGACACCCATCGACGTAAAACCACCCAAAAGCTAAAGCCTAGAGCTCACATAAAACATTAGCACAAGAGGGTAAATAAAGCAATAAGGTAATACCCAACAGGGTGAACATGGCAGCATCCAACATATCAATACTATCAATCAATGTGAACAATGAGACCCAAAATATATATGAAAGTACTGATCTTTGAAAGAGATACCACCTCTGTTAAAATAGAGTCAGAAGGAAAACAAATGGATAGAATTTGAAGATGGTCCAATTCTATGGTTTATATTATATTTAACTTGTGATATAGATGGTAAATTTATTTACTAAAAAGTGGAAATGTAGTGGTGTGAATTAGCTATGAATAAGTTTTTTTTTTCTAATTCTTGCTGGAAATTTATGTTTTAAGTTATTAGAATTTTATACAAGAAAATTGTGGATTGCATTGAGCAAGGATCCAGTACGATATAGATGGTATAGTCAAAAAGACCAAATGAAGAAAATTTAGTGGACTATTTACAAATTTTTGGTCAAATGAAAAAGAAGCCAATGAGTGACAGTGAAATACTAGGGAAATATCCTTAAAGCCCATAGGAGCAAATGTGGCTGACACTGAGTTTTTATGTTTTGTTTTGTTTAACATGTTGAATTTAACATGCTCATTTATTCACCAAAATGGAGATGGAGATGGAGAAAAATTGAATTTTCAGTCTGAAGAAATCTTTGGTTTTTACACAAAAACATTTCAGTAAAGAAGTGAAGGGATTTTGGCACTAGGGTGATTGAAATCTTACCTATTGAGTTGTAATGGTATTAATAATTTTGATTTTCAAGTTGGCAACAATATTCCATTCATTTAGTATGAAACTACGACAATGTGAAATACTTACCATCTCTGAACTAATAAAGGCCAATTATTATTTCTTTTCCAACCATGACAACTTGTATTCTATATTTGAAGTACAATGTGAATTTTATAAGATTCTCAGCAATGAATTTTGTCATTTTTATTTGAGAGTTGCTGACAAAGGGGAGAAATGGGAAGGAGTCAGAGGGCTGCAGAGTTTGACACAGTATGCTATTTGTCACTGCCCAAACTCATCATCGACGTGGGGTATGAAAGAGATCTGCTGTAGGCATAAGGATTTTACTGGAACACTTCAGATTATATTGCAGTGAGATTTATATTGATACTTAAGATGAAAATTAGTGCTTACTCTGTTAGTTGCTATGATGTGATGAAATGTACAGTATGGAGGTGTACTATCCTCCCAGCCATAACAAGTTATGTGGTATATAAAAAGATATAGAGAAAATAAAGGAAGCAAAGCAAGGAAAGGACAGACAAATGATCTTTTAAGGAAATGTAGGGAAAAAAGAAAGAAAAAATAATAGAGAAAACAAGGCAGAGAGGGCCATAATTTAACTTTGGGAAGCAAGAACTATAAAGAGAAATAAAAATGGTGCTATTTTCATATCTAACGTATTTTAGAAAGCATAGAAAAATAAGAGTTGAAGGGATAAGAATAAAATAGAAACACACATGAAAATATTCTCATCTTCATTTTTATTATTCAACATATATTCTTTGATTAATAGCATGTGATTTTTACTCTGAAGTTACGTTTATACATTTCTCAAATCCATTTCTGAAATTTTAACAATTTAATTGTACAACTTTAAGTCCTAATATCAGCTTGATTAAGCCTGTATTAAGGTTGCAGATGTTGCTACAAGGGACAGTCTATGCAGCATAGTGGACAAAATCCTGGGCTTTGTCTGGTTTCAAAATTCTTAGGCAGAATAATTCATTCTCCCTTTGTCTCGGTTTCCTCAAATGTAAAATGTGGATGGTACAATACTACTTATTTCATACTGTGGTTGTATTACATGAATTAATTTATGAAATTACTTACATTGGTGATTACTAAATACTATGTGTTTAACCATGATAACATTATTACCACCTGCAGAGTACTAGTTTGTGCCTGTGCATCAATAGTTCTGATTTTCATTACATTACACAGTTTCTAAAAGTCATTTTGAATTATGACTTTAAGGCATGCAAAAAAGTTTCCAAAAACATAAAAAGTGTTTCCATATTCCTTCATTCTGTTTTCTCAATGTTATCATTTTATGTAACCACAGTATAATTTTCACAACCAGGAAATTAACACTGTTAAAATACTATTAAATATACCACAATTCTAATAAAATTTTATCAGGTTTTCCACAAATGTCCTTTTTATAAAAAGTTCCAGAATTCCATCCAGGCTCCACATTATTTATAGCTGCTATTTCTCTTGAGTATCCTCTAGTCTGTAACACTTCTTCAGCCTTTCCTTGTTTTTCATCACCTTGACACTGAAAAGTATTGATCAACTATTTTGTTGAAAGCCCTTCAATTTGGGTTTGTCTGATGATGTCTCCTCACAGCAATGGTGTAATGCGTTTTTTGAAAGAATACCATAAAAATCATACTGTAATCTATTCAGTGCATCATATCAAGTGGTTCATAATGTTAATATATCTTACTTCAGATGTTGTTAACCTTTATAACTTGGCTAAGGTGGCTCTAAATTTACTATCTTTCCTTTTGTACTTAATAAATCTTGGAGAGATACTTTGGGATTATGAAAACATTATTCTCCTCAAACTTTGGTGTGATAATTTTAGTATCTATCAACGGGTCTTATCTTCAAGAATTATTATGTTGGTGTTTGCCTAACAGCAATTTTTTATTTTCTACTTACCTTTTACATTTATCAATTAGAATTGTACTGTAAGGAAGAATAGATTCTCTTCACCATGTATTTATTTAATATATTATTTTATCAGAATAGACTCATGGATATTTATGTTCTTCTATGGGTTAAAATCCAGTACTATCATTATTTGTTTTGCTGTTCATTTTTTTTTCTAGCTTTGGCCACTTGGAGATTCTTCAAATTCATGGCTCCGGTGCTCTTTGAATCTTGCAACAAACTCCTGTCTTGTCTTTTCCTTCCTTCCTTCCTTTCTTCCTTCCTTCCTTCCTTCCTTCCTTCCTTCCTTCCTTCCTCACTCCCTCCCCCTCCTTCCTTCCTTCTTTCTTTATTTCTTTCTTTTCTTTCTTTCTTTCTTTCTTTCTTTCTTTCTTTCTTTCTTTCTTTCTTTCTTTCTTTCTTTCTTTCTTTCTTTCCTTCTTTCTTTCTTTCTCTCCTTCATTTGCTTTCTTTCTATCCCTTTTTTTACTTTCTGGCAACATAAGATGTTCCAGCTCATATTGTATTTCCTCTGCCAAGAAATCATTCACTTTTATAGGGAATCATGGTTCCTTTTGGGAGAAATAGCATTTAGAAAGAAATATGGTGTGCTGGTTGTTACCAGAGTGTTATTGCTTCTATCATTCATACACATACATGCACATCAATATCACCATATTTATCTATCTCTCTTTGTGTATATATACATATATACACATATGCATTCTTGTATATAAAAACACATAAGTCTGTATGCTAAAAATCATGAGTTTACTCTGCTATTTTATGGCACATAAATCAGTATGAAGTTCTGAATAAATTTTGAACATGTATCTCACGTGTATTCACTATATACCAAGCCAGTGTAGCAGTTTTAGGGAACTTTAGGCCCAGTGAAGGGTTGCATAAACACATATGTGATAAGATAATTACAGGTGTGGTAGAGGAGTAACCTTAACAATGGAATTGTATGTGTCATGAAGAGGACACAGTGAAGAAGAAATAAAAAGGATCATGAAGGAGTTAACCAAATTGAGTGGGTCATTGTGACCAGAGCAAAATAGGATAGGATGCAAATTCAAATACTTAATACCAGAGACAACTCTTTGGAAAATAAAAATAAAAGAGATATGGGAATTAAAAAAAATACTCCACCTACAAGTATATGTTTAATTTTATAAGAAACTACCACGTTGTTTTCCAAAATTTTATAAGAAACCACCACATTGTTGTCCTAAGTTGGACAACGATGTACTATTTCTGCATTCCCACCAACAATGTATGAGAATTCTAATTCCTTTACAAGACTATAGCCATTCTAGGGGGTGAGTAGTGGTATCTCGTTGTGGTTTAAATTTGCATTTCTCTGATGACTAATGATGGTTAGCAACTTTCCATATGCTTAGTAGTCACTTATCTTCTTTCATGATGTCTGTTCAAATCTTTACCCATTTTTAAATTAAAATTTTTGTTTTCTTAAAAAAAAAAGAAATACTCCATTTAAATCAGTATCAGGTGAGGTTAAGATGAGGCAGTGAATCATAGTAGTTGATAAATTACAGGGCATCTTGAGACAGAAGTTAATTGTGGATGGTGTAGGTAGGGTAAAGCAAAGTGGATTTTCACTGACCATTTGAGGGGACCAATACTTTGCGTCAGCACTGTGACTTAACCCACTATCATTTGGAAGAAAAAATATGTGCCTCTGTTGGAAGCATTCCTGGGAAATAGAAATATTTAGATGGAGTTTAACTGCAAATAATCAGACCTGGAATGGTGGAAATTGTATGCATGTGTGAATACAATGTGTTCAATAGACAGGTCCCATGACATGATCTTACAAAGGAAACAAACAGCAGAATAAATGCTCCTCAAAGATGTCTAAATCCTAATCCCTGATCTCTGGAACCTGTGAATATGTTAACATATATCACAAAAGGTAATTTCCACATATGTTAAGGGTACAACCCTTGAGATGAGAAGATTATCTTTGATTATCCAGATGGGCCTAATTTAATTACATGAGTTTTTAAAATCCAAGATGATAAATGAGAAGGATTCAACTTGCCATTTCTGGCATGGAAGAGGATGAAGGTGGCCATAAACTAAGGAATGAGATGGCTTCTAAAGACTAGCATTGGCCCACAGTTTACAGCCAGCAAGAAAACAGAGACTGTAGATCTATAATTATGAGGGACAACAACAACTAAATCTGACCACAGGTTTTCACCCAGAGCCTCTAGAAAGGAATCAACACTTCTGACATTTTGATTTTAGCCCAGTGAGACTTGTTTCAGACCTATACAATGTAACATAATAGATTTTTGTTGTTTTAAGCCACTAAGTAGTATTACGTTATAGCAGCAATAAGAAATTAATGCACTGAGTTTTGCCTGAATTCTGTTCACATTCAGAAGCCTGAGAGAGTTCAGCAAATTGAAATGATTACATTGAAAGCAGAGTTATACTAAAATGGTGGAAGGGAAATATCACTTTGTTGAGCACTGATTATGTTTCAAATGTGTTAAGTACCTTAAAAATTATCAAATATAATAACTTCAATAGCCCTTTGAATTAGGTTTCATTTTGATCATTCTATATTCTATGTGAAAACTAATACTCAGCAGGAGAGGTTTAATAAAATTCTAAAGAATATATAATTATGAAAGAGTGAGATAGCAATTTTAGCTAATTCAGGTCAGGCTTCAAAAGCCATATCCAATAAGAGGCCATGTTGCCTGAAAACAGCTGGTCTGTGTAAAGCCCTGTGATATGTGCATTATCTTATTTACTACTCATAACAAATAATTTTGTTGAAATTGACTATAAGCAAGCACTTTGAAGAAGGGAGACATCAGTCATTATTATAGTTTCTTTTAAAGGTAAAATTAGAAAAAATCACTGAGCCTTAAAGGATGGAAGATGAGTAGCATTTAGTTTTCTGGAGGATAGCAAGGAAAGCAGCAAGAAAGTCAAAAGGTACATTCATGTTTATTGTTTTGTTTTTTCTTAAATGTCAAAAACATTGGAAACACTAGCAATTGTGTGTATATAATATAAAATGTGTATACAAGACCATGCACATTTTGCATTTTTGGCATTGTTATTCGATGTTATTTATGTAGGTTATTTTTTCCCTTATGACCATAATGTTAAATGGATAGAGCAAGGGAATTCAGCTGATAGTTAAAGACAATGTAAGAAAGCTTACCAGACATCTAGCTAAGGGATATTTTGTCTCATATTTATAGTCTATAGCAGAATATTCAGCCTATATTCAAGAAGTACAACCTAGAAGTGACTTTCAAGATACAGTTATAAGAACATAAGCAGCCTTTGCTATTTTACAGCAAACATCTCACCATGATGTTAAAATTCTAGATAAATTTTGACTGCCACAACTTGAAGCAATAAGACAATTTTGCTCAATTTCCTTTCTTTTTTTCTTTTTCTTTTTTTTTTTTTTTTTTTTTTGGTTTTGTCACCAGGATGAAGTATTGGCATTTGCATGCTTCATTTATTCCGTGAAGTATAGTGATATGCTGCACTATTTTGACCTTTTTGAAAGTCTAAAATTTAATTAATTGACTATTTTCCACTAGCCATCATCTCAACTTCATTGAGTTGTAAGAAAGGATAGGCTAGCCATAAAACGTGAGAAAAATGATTAAAGATTTACCATTTCATACGTCTTTAATCCTTGTGATACTCTCAGTTCTGTTTCAGGAATCTCAGATGCATAAGGAACATTTGATCATATTGAAGTCATGGTAATAAAGTACAGTGTTCATTACAATACACATATAATGATGCTTGAAAAATTTAACTCTCACATTTCTAGAAAATGATGCCTTTTTTAGTAAGTGTATAGTATACTAGAGAGAGAAGATATTTGGAGTAAAGGAAATTTATCATTTTGGTATCTAGGGGTTTTGCTCTTTATAGCTACTAAAATAAAGGGCAGTTATATTGATAAAGGAGTGCCATAAATAACATGAAATAAATAGTTTAGTTTGTGAACTATTTTTTAAAAAATCTGCTATTAGTCCTACATATATTTTTCTTAACTTTTATTAATTAATATAGAAATATGTGCTCCCAAAACATAATAAATAAAACACTTAGGCATTGCTTTCCATCTGGAATAAATGCATGGATAATGTAAATTGGATAGGTAGTACTTCAGTTAAATAGCTGCATTTCTAGCTAATAAGTGTCCTATTCTGAAAATAACTTTTAAACATCTGTGATAGTGATCATAAATGACTTACCTTTTGTGTTCAAGTGTGTATTATTTTTGTGTAATGTGATAGTCATTATTAGAGCATGCAATTTTTTAAGGTTAATGGTAGACATCCTAGCTTTCTAATTTGTATCCAAGAAAGATCTTTAGAAAACAGAATACTTTTTCTCTGTCATTTCCTAGGCATCATAAATATTTCTTTCTTGTATACTATACACAAATTTAGTTAAAGATAAAAGTGATATTTTTAACAAAGATACTTTACCATAACAATGTTTACTTAAAATTATCTGTAATGGCATATCAAGCTTACTAAGATTTTAAAATATAATATATCATTTTAAACCTGTCATCTGCCTTTTGGTTATAGAATTCAGGGGGCAAGGGGCTCTCACTTACTATAGCCATGACTTGAGTGTTAAAAAAAAAAAAATACCAGAAGATGAGGTATTATTCTGTCTCTAATGATTTGGGAAAACTGGCCTAAAGTCAGAAAGTATTTTCTCTTAAAATCTCCATAGTTTCACCTTCCCCAACATTCTCATTGGTCTCAGAACTGTGCTGCCTGTGGCTAAATTCATTTCTCCATGCCACTGAATCAAATACTAATCAGACTCTTTCTCCTAAAATGAAATATTTTAAAATAATTCTACTGTTCTTATGCAGTTTGTAAGAATTGGAACTCTGTAATTAAGCCAAGTGAGCAGACTATGAATTGTTACAAAGTAATTCACACCAAGAGAATAGTTATAAGCAGTGCAATAATTCAAGTTCACGAATATATTTTTATTATTATAAAGTAATATTTTAAAAATGCTCATTTGTTTGAGAAATCACAAGAGGGCACATTACACTTTACAATACCAGTTTCCTAAAATGATAATGATTCTGTGAAATATAGACACTAAGCTCAATGGGGAAATCTCTAGATGCCAAATTCGTTAATCTTCCCTCAGAGTCAACATGCAGCACAGTGATTCTGTTGGCTTCTGTCTTGCAATAGCAGACCACAGGAGAGAAAAAATATTTAATATGCATATTTTGATATTTTTCTAAATACAAAATAATACTCTACATATTAATTGTAGAATGTTTGAAAATTTATTTGCCAGCCTCACAAAATGTCTAATTTCGTTTGTAATCATATGAACAAAGATCTGTCTGTCCTCTAGAGTTAGATTGTGACATTCATGAGTGATTGTGGAACATGGCAGCTGTTGTATTATTTTTTATTATGACAATTTTCATTAGGCATTTATGATTCTTCTAACAGAACTTAGAGCATTCCACAGATTAACACTTTTCCTTGACATCTATTCTACCTAAATTCTCATTCCCTGGTGGTATTCGACATGTTCCTATGTCCTTTATTCCATGAAGATTCTGCCTAAGAAGTTAGGGATGAGGTGGTAACATTAGGTAATACATTCTCCAAAGCAAAATTCCAAGGATCATGTTTTTTTTTGTAATTATTATTCATTATTAATGTCTTATTTGGTGTTTTATGGAAGAATTGGAAATAGCTTTAAGTAAACTTTTCTTTTATCAGATATACATAACACTATTAAAGTCCTGTGATTATGCTTGACCCTAAGAAACAATCAATTGCTTAGTTAATTTAGAATAGTGTCCACTGCTGCTCTCCAACATGTGTGGTTATTTTTTCTTTTGTTGCATTTTTTTCATCTTTTTGAAATTATAGGAGACATAATGAATTGTTTGTAAACAGAATGTATTTGTTTCACTTTTAAGTGGAATCATTTACCATTTAAAAGCCAATTGTTGATTCTCCATACTCATTTTTCCCAGGTCACAGTGATAGTGGAGGCACATATAGATACGGAAATGTCATAAAATTGGAGTATTTTGGAATGCAGACACTACCCCACCTGGAGAGGTGTAGATCTCATAGAGAATTGTATGGATTTACAGTGAACAATACTGTGGGTTCTTCTGATGGTTGTGGAATTCGTTACTGAAAGCTAATTTGCATTATCCTGAATAATACCAATGCCAATTTCTAGCTGAGACATTTACCCGTTATACAGATAGAAGCCGCGTGTGTGTGTGTGTGTTTGTGTGTGTGTGTAATAAATATAAATAGATAGTGATCTAAAGGACTGTGGATGAGAAAATTGAAAGACACCACCATGAGACTAGGAACAATGAATATAAATGGAGATTACACATGACATATTTCTATGACTATTTCCACACACAGCCAAACCTACCAATGTCAAAAATCATCTTTTGTGACAAATCTCCCCATGAGCTTCAAGTTTCTGTAAATGTGGCTTATTGAACATTATCAGTGGTATTTACAAAAAAATTCATATCCTATGTTTCAAAATCCTAACCCCCATGATTTCTCTCCAAAAGGAGTCTATATTCTTTAATTTATTTGGTGATCCATCACTTTCACTTAATCTAGAAACCCAGAAGTATGGTAACTGATTTCTTCTTCTTCCCTACCTTTTCAACCAACACAAGTCCTGTGGATTCCAATTCCTTAGCATATTTTGCTTGTTCCTCTCTTACTTCACTGTTCTTGTGCTACTTCATTATCTCTTGCCTGATTTAGTCAATTAACTAGCCTTCGTGTATACATTTATGTTAACCTTTAACCAAGTCCACAAAAATCCTCAGTGAAATATTTCTGAACGACAGACAAATCTGATCTTGTTACTTCCACTTATGAAACCTTCAGTGTTTTCTATTCTTTCCAGGCTAATTTTTGGTGAAATCCTAGTCCTGTGCGATATTCCTTGTAAAAACAAAAATATCTTGAGCAAATGAGTTTAGGAATCACTTATGTCTGGTAATTTACAAAGCACATAGATATATTAAAAATTCAAAGAATGCCTGCTTAATGGTGTTTAATTTATAGTTCTCAGATTTACTTAAACTATTCCATTCATTTGTAATATCTATTAACACCTTGTAGATCTGCTTTTCTCAATGGACCCAGGATAAATGTCAAGCCTGTTAGCATGTTGTTCCAGCCCCTGTTCGCTTGTCCAGACCTATGTCTAATCTTTAATTTTATGCTCTGGGAATTATAAAATGCGTCTATGTCTCTGCACATCCCAAGTTATTTCACATCTTTCTGTATTTCCTTATGTATTCTATTTAGAATGCCAGCCCACTAAAATATTGTCTAGCTCACTGTTATTAAATCTTTATGTTTCAGAAATCAGATGTAAACAACTTCGAGAAGACTTCTTCATATTTACCTATTTCTATCATTGTGAGTTCCATAATAAATACTAATTACTTATTTGTCTTTCCTTCTTAAGAACATAAACTTCTGAAAACAAGGACTATCTCTTTTTTCCTCTCATTCCAGTGCCTAGGAGATATTTTGTACTCAACAAATATTTATAGAGTGAATTAATGACTCAACAAATAAATATACAAAAGAATAATGAACGTACTAAATGATAACTTTTTGGATGACTGTATATTACAAACAAATGTGAATAGTCATTGAATGTTTATATGGCATTGAGTTATAATTTATTTCAAGTCCTCTTTCTTGATTTTGATGTGCTTTTTTAAAGACACAAATTGAGATTATAAAGTTTCCACACTGTATTCACATTATATAAATTTGTTGTGACATTTAAAACTATCAGACTCAGCCATTGGCAAAAATTGTGGATTAAAATTTGCCTTTAATTCTCTTCATTGTGTGTGTATGTGTGTGTGTGTGCTCATTTTCCTGATGAATTTATATTGGGCATAAAAGTTGCTACTGTCCTGGATTCATCATAATCTAGAAGTCATTGGATTATGCCTTAAGTAACATTAGATCATAAGAGTTTTCCTTTCTGAGGTAGGCTCACTCTCAGAATCATGGACCACTTATGTTTTGCTTTATTGGTTTTGCTTCTTTTTTTCTGGATGGCAAGATACAGTCATTTCTTCTGCAGACTCCCTAAATACTGGAATTTGTCTTGATGCTGTGCCTTCATCCCATCCCCAGATTGTTTGGATTTCTTTTAACTGAACTGAATCTGCATTGGAATGACATATTTGCAGAAGTCTTCATAATCTGCATTTCCTGTAGAAACTGTCCTAAAGTAATGATCTGTGATTTTAACTCTTTGCTTAATGTTTCTCCCTAGAGATCCAGCAAATGCCACACATTTGAGAACCTATCCTTTTGTTTGCTTCATTCCATCATCAGTCTCCTTCCTTCTGTTTTACTGTTTCTCTTTAGGCAATACCATTCAATCACCTAGATGTGAAGACTTTGATTTTCTTAGACTGCATTTTCTACCTAGAAACTCAAAATCATGTAATTTCTATATTTACATTATGAGTAGAATGTTTGCTATCCAATATTTTTAGATTTCCAACTAACTCTTTTGTGAGCCATAACAACAGAACTGACACTTTTTTTCTATTACATCTATTCATTTTGCTTTCCAGTATCTTGTACAAAATGACAGCTTGACTATACTAAATCTCAAGTAATAATTTTCAATAGGAGTCCTGTAATATTTATCTGACTCATAATTATAATCTCATATAAAGTGACAAGAAAAAAGGCAATGGAAAACAACTCATTCTCTTACCTAGGCGTATATTTTACCCTGAGTAATCTTAAAAAGTTTACCGGAATTTACATTTGTCTGCTAAAGCAGACAAAAACTTATATCCTTATAATATATTCTAAAATTGTATATCCTATCTATTGATCTATTAATGCATATATACATGTTCTTTGTAAGCATCATAGTTTAGCTGCACTCTTGATTCCTTATTTGTATCAATAAACTTTAACTTACTTCAGTGCAATACTTATCCAAACTTCTGTTGAGAAAAAAAGAAATATTTACTGATAATTGTCTAAACGTTATGTAGTGTATTCATTCTTACTTTGAATCTATTTCTGTATTAAGTAAATCCACAAAAAAATAGTATGTCTATATCATATTATTTTAATCCCTTAAGACAAGGACTGCCAAACCAGTGCTTCATGGTTCACTAAATCAGAGTTGCTCTAAAATATGTATTCATGATCCATAGAGGGAACAATGTAGGGCCTGAGGTAGCTGCATCCATTAGGTCGTAAGCTTCTAGCCATAAGCAATATGCTCCTTTTACAACGGGACGATACACAGATACGAGATTATCTTTCTCTCTATCTATTTGGATTTGTAATTGGCTGGAAAACACTGCTATAAAATTTGTTTAAATCAAATTTTTTTTTGTCATTTTATGCCATGTATCTACATTGACCATAAATTCTGTGATAGACACACCTTAAGGTGACCTCAGTGAGATGACCCTGTATGTTCTCCTCCCCTTTAATCTAGACAGAATCTGTATCTTGCTTCTAACAAATAGATCATGGCATGTTGGAAAAAGAACCTATACTTGGAAAGAGGTAAAGAAAGCCACATGACTTCATAACAATCTTAAGACCAAGATACCTTTACAAAGTGCAGTACTTCTTCTGAGATGATTTGGTAATTGTGCATAGTGCAAGGAAGTAGCACAAAAGACAGAGCAGTTATTGAATACATGAAATGAAAATGGGATAGTGGCTCAGAAAATAGTTTCAATACTAGGGTACAGGCAGAGAAATATAGAATAATAAAAGAGCAGAGGGGCATACTGCAAAGGAGACAACGTTTCAAAGGATAGGTCTATTAACTCTATAATCCAATATAAATTGGAAAAGAAGGGATATAACAAAAACAACTATATATCAAATCTGTCTTCAAAGAAAAGGTTGCCAATGGGGAGGTTTGACTGGTTACACAACAAAAGAACATGACTAGTGACCCAAAAGATGTAGTAACAAAAAATGCTAAGGAATCAATGTAGGGATAAGACTGAAATGACAACTCTAGGAAAAGACAGAATCCAGGAAATATGAATCACAATTCTTAACATATAGTTCTGATATCTGAAGTAGGTTGAAAGACAAATTACCTTTCATAACTTGATCTGAAAGCAAAACATGATCTTACCTGAATTATGGTGGGAGAAAAGTTGACTTGAGGTTATTTATAGTTTTTATGAATCTCACTTTATGTGAGTATTCATATATTTGCTGAAGAAATATTAATGTGCTTTATTATGGAGCTCTCTCTCAGGTGCATATGGATCTTGCATAATACACATATATGGACAATATAACATGTCTAGTATCTCAAAATGTTGAACTCTGAAGTATATTTGACTCCAACTCAAATAAGGATTGTGGAACTCATTCCAGAAGCCCCCTTCAAATCTGAAAATAGAAAAGTCATTACAAAAAATATGATTAGGAAATTACTTTTTAATGTTTGAGAAAAAATACAAAAATATAAGCAGATTATAAGCGGTGGCATACACATTGCATATTGCCTGTCTCCTGAGAGAACAAGTTAAGATAACTTATGGAAGAAGGATTCTAAAGGATAGGAAAAATTTTGATGATCAATGTTAAAGAGGAGTGATACTGAACAATTACAAAATGAATTTGGGCCTAAATGTATGTTGGTTTCTTAGGAAAGTATCACTGGAGTGGGATTAAATAGGGAGATAAAGGTAGCCTCTAAAGAAACCGTAAGAGCTAGTAGAAATCTTACAGCAATGGTCTTAAAATTCCTGATGTATATTTTGTAAACTTATTTTCCACTACCTTAATCTCATTTTTCTTTCCTATTTCCTTTTCCGTATATTTTATTTGTTCTTACTTTTCTTATATATATTTTACCATTTCCTCTGCAATCCTTCAGAAGCAAAATGGTATGTAAACAAACACAAATAATTATATCTGTATCATGTTAGAAAGATTAATGTTGCTAAGGAATAGTGAATAACATCATTAGTCTACCTAAAAAAAAATTCCTTTATTTGATACCCATTGCTTATTAAACATTAAAAGCTTTCTATATTTCAATTTTTATATCCCACCACCTCCTATATTCACTCTGGAATTGAATAAATCTTAAGTAAGCACTACTTTAAAAAAAAAACAAAAAACATTGTACCTTTCTGATAACTTGAACAATTTTTTCTATTTATTTGTTTCTATTGTCAATTGGTATGTAAGAAATCACACTAAAACTCAGTGATATAAGCCAATAAATAATTATTTCTCATGATTATGTGGATTAGGATTTGGGGCAGGCTTTTCCATGTTTATTCTGCTCCTGTGACAATAGCTGGAAAATTTATCTGAGTGCAGTAAGCTGACAATTGGGTTAGGCTAGAAAGTCCAAGGCAGCTTCACTCACTTGTTTGACATTCCAGTGTACCTGCATATGATCATCTGCTTTCCTCATGGTGTCTTTTTCTCCATAGCTGCTTCCTGTTGTCTTCCCCACAACCCCTGTAGGATAGCCTGAATTTCCTTTCAGCATTGGTGGTTGGTTTTATAAAATGTGAGAAATTAAAGCTGCCATCTTCTTAAGGCCTGGATTTGGAAGCTGCAGAATATCCTTTGTGCTGCATCCTACTGATTAATGCACAGCGAAATGCATGTACAGGGAAGGGAGACACTGTCAGTGACCCTGTTTAGAGGCAATGTTTTATTCAAAAATATTTATTTATAATTGTAATATGTTAGGCAATGAATGAAGAATTGGAAATATAAACAATGGAGATACACTTCTATTCAAAACTATTTACATCTATTTACAGACAGCTTTTATTTCATTGAACTAAGTATCTATTAGTGAAGGTAGATAGTAATCAAATAATATCTTTGAAACACAATTATTTAATATAAACGTCTTATGAATAATAAAGAAAAACTCCCAGGGAGCTCTTTGATTATATAACAAGGGAGGGTATCATTTGATTTGGGGAAGTCAATGAGTAATTTCTGGACTGGTATTTGAAGGAAAAAAACAAGCTAAGTGAATTTGGGACATGTGGTGCCTGGAGGGTTCTGTGATTTCCGAGTTGAAATGTTGAGTGATCTCTTGCATATGTGGAACATATACGGTAGATATTTTTCTTCTATGAATTTCATTTATTTAATAATTTGTTTTATAAATTTAGTGTAGGATATATGATTATATCTATGTGTATATTTATCATATTGGCTGTTATTGCTAGCACCTTGATATACTGCATCTTCCAAAGTACATTTTAAATTGCATTATCACAGGCCCTAATAGGTATCTACACTTTAGCTCTTTCTCCTAGAATCTGGTCATGCATATTAGATTCATCTATTTTAATATAATGCTTCTTTAGAATCATACTCTAACGACTTTCTCAGAATCTGGTATTCTCTTTTCTCCAGGTTCTTCCTACAGAACTAAAAACACACTTAAAGTTATAATCGTACAATTTTAAATTGATATAATATATTATCACTCTAAGAGTACAAATATTTAAAATGAGGCAGAAAATACAGTCTTTTCTCTCTTCTTCAATGAATGCCACTCAAGGGTACAATTTCAAAATCCATGTTGTCTAAGTGAAAGGGTGTATATGGCTTAGCACTATTTCATTTTAAAATGTCAGAATCTCAGTTAACAATCTCTAATGTGTATATTTAAAGTCAGGAGTTACTTTAGCAGTAGCAACAAGAACATGTAGTCTATGCTGTAGAAGAACAGATGCATTTTGTTTCTCACATTGACTTAAAAAGCCAAAGAGTATATTTCCTACTATTTCCAAAGAATATATAATGTGACCATATTTCCCGGTGTGGCAAGCACTCTCCTAGTTTACATTTGTGTCTACATACTTAGTGCTAACCACTTTTATTCTCAACGTAATCTCTGTTTGGATGATAAATTATATTGTCACTCTACTTAAACATCATGAATTTCTTTTCTATGCTATGACTTTCTATATTTTCCAAAGTCCTTCTCAACACTTTACGCTTCCTTGGATTATGCATTGCAATGAAAAATTCCATATCTTTGTTAAGTGCAGTATGATGTACTCATTTTTTTTTATTAACTTACATCTTCAAATCTTTTATGTTTGCCTTCTAAACTATTACATTTTTAAATTGTGCCTTACTCCATTTCTGTTTTTTTTTTTCCCGTCCCCATCACCAGAGAAATACTATATTCACTTGTCTTTTATATCCTTTCCCTATTTATTTTTTCCTCTCTGGACCTTCTCCAGCACTCATTCTTAAAACATGATGATCAGAATTGCTTGCAGCATTCAAGGTACAGATGCACTAAGGTTTTCTACAAAAATAGGATAATATGGGCTCTTTGGAGTTTGCCTTTGCTTTTTTGTTTGCTGACTTCCAAAAGCTCTCCTGGGGATGTTAAATACTGTGTTGTCTCTTTTGTCTCTTGCAGCACATTGGCCTGATCTCCCTAGGGATGAAGCTCCAGTTTCCCACATTAATACACATCATATTGTTATAGGGTGCCATTAATGTGAGCAGCTGCTGTTAGAAACCGGCAATTCAAGTGTCCCTTTGCCACTGCCTGAATGGTCTACTCTGACACCACCAGGAATGTGAATGAATGAAGCTGGCATGCTTCCTTTGAAAGTCACTACCATTGTCCTAGCCACAAGCATTTTGGAAATGGATATTTTCTACCCTTAACAATTGCAGTCTTCATAAGAAATGCTTATTTTTTAAAAACTTTAGTAAAACTTATTTAGATTTCACCTATAGAAATCAAATAAATACCTCAATTGTTTTCTATCACAAAAACTACAAATATTTCATAATTTATTCATAGTTAAGATATACTTTTTCAAAGCATTATGAAATTAAGACAAAGATTTTAAAAACTTTGTTTTCAGAACTGATATTCATTGTTTTACTTCTCAGACAAAATTGCTATAGTTTGAAAGAGCATTATCTGTATGAGTTTCTTTATTTTTTTTTCTTAATAATAGGAGGTTTTAAAGTTTGGTTTGAGGAGATTTTATGGCAGTATTTTACAGGCTGAAATTGCGAAGGAGGAGAACAATCTTGAATCATTTTCTCTTAAAAATAGGGACAAAAATTCCATTCTATGTGTCTTTAGTTATGAACTCAGTTTTCCATCCAACTTTAGGAAATGATTTGTATATGCAACCAAGAATAAAGACACTAGCATGTATCACTCTTTGATAAGACTCTTTGTAGGCAAAGCAAATCTCTTTAAGAATGGCTGCTTTTCATTTTAGACCTTTACAGAAGGTCTAAAAGTTACTTCTTAGAAAAATTCAGAGAATAAATAAAACATGAGTAAATAAAAATGCTGTATCCAGGTTATAGAGAATGCTATCTAGACATAGAAATACATAAAATTATAACTAGAAAAAGTATTTAGTAGTGATCATTTTCTTTTTCCTAGTAAAAATATTACTCCCTGCCTTTACTTTGTGCTTCTCAAACATTACAAGCCTGTTAGTAAAATCACACAGAAGAGCAGAAAGATAGTGTTGCTATATTGATCAGATCCTTACATGTAGGGCAGAAATTAGGGAAAGTATCCCTGGGTTAATGATGTAAATGGCTACTGGTGGTTTGACTGCATTAGATGTCCTTTGGGTTGTACTTAAACATTGGTGATTAAAAATTACTTTGGTAGCTGGTTAAAAGTTAAGCTAAGCAATATATTAGAAAAGAGATATTTTAAGTATATTTAAGTTATGACCGAGGAACATGTATTTTTGGCACACTTTTCTCAAAAATTGTCATGTTCATCAGAGGCCAAAAACCATTGCTCCATAAAGTAGATGTTGTAAACTATTTAAGAAATATTTAAAATGAGTTGTCCAAGGTCTCAAAATTACTAAGTGACATAGCCAATATGATCCCAGCAATGTGATTCCAGAGCCCTCTGTATCATTGTTTTGAGAAGCTACCTACAAGTAAATTAAGATAGAAACATCCAAAGAGGAACTGGAAATAAACTGAGGCAATGCCATGGGGAAATGTTTATAAGACCTAGTCAATAGTTTGAGATGATTAGACATCTTCACATTGCCCATTACTGACCATAGGTCCTCTGAGGTGTGTTATAGAAATGGACACAGCTTAAAATTAAGATATGCAATTGGTTTAGATGCTTCCGAAAATAGCAAACCAACAGAAAAATAAATACAAGCCTACTTAGTTTGGATTACATTACACTTTTAACTATAATAAAAATAAGATATAATAGAGTACACATGACCTCAGAAACATAAAGAATAAAAAATTCCTCTGTTTTATATTGTCAATTTTGAATTAGAAAAGAGAATAATGTTACTCATTACATAAAATATTTTTAAATCTATATTTTGTCATCTCATCTTTGAGTTCATTGATTTTTTATTTCAAAATAAGTTTATGTTCAGCCTTGAATATGTCATTATGTAGGAAATATTTTTCAAGTATACAATATGTTTTTATTAACTATAGTCACCACATTATGTAATAGATTTCTTGAACTTATCTTCAAATATAATTAAAATTCTGTATCCTATGACCAATATCTCCCTAATCCCCCACCAACCACCTTAGTCCCTGGTAACCACTATTCTACTCTCTATTTTTATGAGATCAACTGTATTAGATTCCACATAAGAGTAAGATCATTGCAGTATTTTTCTTCCCATACCTGGCTTATTTTACTTAGCATAATGTCTTTCAGGTTTATTCATGTTGTCATGCCTTCTTTTTATGACTTAATAGTGTTATGTTGGGTAAACATACCATATTTTTATTTGTCCATTTATTCATTAATGGATACTTAGATTGATTCTGTATCTTGCCTATTATAAATAATGTGAAATAAATATGGGAATACAGATATCCTTAAACATATTGATTCCATTCCCTTTAGATATATACCCAGTAGTGGAATTGTTGTATCATATCTCATTTCTATTTTTAATTTTTGAGAAAACATTATACTGGGTTGTTTTCCAATTTTCATTTAATCTTCTATCCATATTTTCTTGGGATTCCCTGAACTTCTTTAAAAATCATCTTGAATTCTTTGTCAGTCATTTCATAGACCTCCATTTCCTCACATTGGAGCTTTAAGTTCCTTTGGGTGTTGTGACATTTCCCTGATTCTTTGTAATCCTTGTGTTCTTACACTGATGTGTGTACATTTAGAAAATAACCATCTCTTCTGGCTTTTGCAGGTGTTCATTAGTAATGACAGACCTTTACTCTTTAGTCTAGCCTGGAATCCTTGCTGTGCCAGCTGTAAGCAACCGTGGACAGACAGACTTTGTTACCAGTTTCTCTAGTTGGGCTGGTCACTGAAGGTTGATTTCTTCTTTATGATGTAATTTAATCTTTCTTTTCCTTGCCTTTTCCATGAACTGATATTTAGATATGAAGCACTGGTTAAAGTCAAGTCAGTTTTTTCTTAGGTAAAGATATTGCATAGATTACTTGTCATGGCATGTTATTATAGGGACAGACATGGTATCCAGTTTTCTCTTTTTAGTGAAGCTAAGATTAATATGTTATTTCAGATGGTGCTTCCCCCTTATTTTGAAGAGTTTACCTTTATTCTTGCTTAAGTTATTTCTCAAGAGTGTTTTTATTATGTCTTTTCTATAACAGTACTTCTGAAGCCTTGAATGCCTGAAGAATATCATGATAGCAATACACATATAAATCACAATTCTGTAGGATTTGTATTTAAATGTTGTTTCTATTTATACTTTGAAAATATTATTTTTAAGAAAGATCCAGGATTGCTGGATAGGATTTTATTATCATTCTTAATTTTTGTTATTTGTAGTGATCTATATTTTCTCTCTAAAAGGTTTTAGAATATTTTACCTTTCTTAATTTTTTTTATTATTATTATTATTCCAAGGTATTGTAAGGGTACAAACATTCTAGTTACACTTTATGTCTTTGCCTCACCCAAATGCAGGTTAAAGCCATGCCCTTCCCTCCCTTTAGTGATCCCCGTGTCCTTTAGTTGTGGATTTGCCCCCCCATCCCCTTAATCCCTAGAGAGTATTTCTGCCATGTGATCACCCTTGTGTTGATCAGTTAGTACCAATTTGATGGCGAGTACAAATGGATCCCATTCTTCTGCTCTTGTGGTGCCTCACTTTGGATAATGGGCCTAAGTTTAGTCCAGGAAAGTATAAGAGGTGCTAGATCACC
>CAUYSK010025365.1:0-26627 GCA_963575035.1 Avahi laniger | reverse complement strand
CCATTCTGTAGGTTGTCTGTTTGCTCTTGTGACAGTTTCTTTGGCTGTGCAGAAGCTTTTTAATTTGATCAGGTCCCATTTATTTATTTTGGTTGTTGCTGTGATTGCCTTTGGGGTCTTCTTCATAAATTCTTTGCTCAGGCCAATGTCTAGAAGAGTGTTTCCAACATTTTCCTCTAGAATTCTAATAGTTTCACTCTTTAGGTTTAAATCTGTTACCCAGAGTGAGCTGATTTTTGTGAGAGATGAAAGGTGTGGATCCTGATTCAGTCTTCTACATGTGGCTATCCAGTTTTCCCAGCACCATTTATTGAATAAGGATTCTTTTACCCAGTGTATGTTTTTGTCTGCTTTGTCAAAGATTAGGTGGCTATATGAGGATGGTTTTATACCTGCGTTCTCAGTTCTGTTCCACTGGTCAGTGGCTCTATTTTTGTGCCAGTACCAAGCTGTTTTGATTACTATAGCCTTATAATAAAGTTTGAAGTCTGGTAAATTGATACCTCCCATTTTGTTTTTATTGCCTAGAATTGTTTTTGCTATGTAGGGTCTTCTCTGGTTCCATATGAAGCGTAAAATTAATTTTTCTACATCTGTGAAGAATGATGTTGGTATTTTAATAGGGATTGCATTGAATCTGTAGATCACTTTGGGTAGTTAAACATTTGAAGAATGTTGATTCTGCCGACCAGCGAGCATGGTATGGTTTTCCACCTGTTTACATCCTCTGCTATTTCCTTCCTCAATGTTTCATAGTTCTCCCTGTAGAGGTCTTTTACCACCTTAGTTAAATATATTCCTAGATACTTTATTTTCTTTGTTGCTATTGTGAAGGGAATTGAGTCTTTGATTTGGTTCTTCCTTTCTCTTTTGTTGTGACATTCCTATCTTTGATATTAGGGTGATACTGGCTTCATAGAATGAGTTAGAGAGGATTTCCTTCTTCTTGATATTATTAAACAGTTTCATTTGAATAGGTACCAGTTCTTTGTAGCTCTGATAGAATTCAGCTATGAATTTTCTGGTCCTGAGGTATTTTTTGGGGGGAGAGAATTTTTAAATTAATGATTCACTCTTTACCTGTAATTTGTCTTTTCTGGATTTCTTTTTCTTCCTGATTCAAGCTTGGGAGCTTGTGTGTTTCCAAAAATTTGTCCATTTCCTCTAGATTTTCTAGTTTGTGTGCATACATAAATTTGTTCAGTGTAATCTCAAATGAATCTTTGTATTTCTGTGGTATTGGTTGTACTGTCTCCTTTTTCATTTCTAATTGAGATTATTTGAATAATCTTTCTTCTATCCTTGGCTAATTTACATGGAGTTCTACTGATTTTGTTTATCTTTTCAAAGAACTAACTTTTTTGTTTTATTGATCTTTAGTGTTTTTTGTATGGTTTCACTGTTATTTACTTTTGCTCTGATATTTGTTATTTCTTGTCTTCTGCTAGTTTTGGTTTTGATTTGTTCTCATTTTACTAATTCCTTTAGATATGACCTTAGGTTGTTAACTTGTGATCTTTTTGATGTAGGCTTTTAGTTCTTCCCTCTTAGCACTGTATTTCCTGTATCCAGAGATTTTGGTAGATTGTGTCACTATTGTCATTCAATTCAAAAAATTTTTTCATTTCCATCTTGATTTTGTTGTTGAACCAATGATTATTCAGCAACAGGGTGTTTAATTTCCACTTATTTGTATAGGTTTGAAAATTCCTCTTGGAATTGGTTTTTAATTTTCTTCTGGCATGATTTCCGAAGATACATGGTATGATTTTCATTTTTAAAATTTTGCTAGACTTGTTTTGTGAAACAACATATGATCTACATCGAAAAATGTACTGTTTGATGATGAGAAGAAGGTATGTTCTGCAGTTTTGGCAGAGAATATTCTGTAATTGTCATTGGATCTATTTATCCTACAGTGGCATTTAACTCCACTATTTATTTATTGATCTTCTGCCTCAGCGATCTTTCTAGTTCTACCACTGGAATGTTGAGGTCCCCCTAACATTATGTTCCTATTTATTTCATTTCTTAGATCTAGTAGTATTTGTAGTATGACTCCATGAGCTGCACTGATATGTGCATATATATTTAGGATTGTTGTATCTTCTTGTTGCATTGATCCCTTTATCATTATATAAGGATCATCTTTGTATGGTTTTTAGTATTGTGACTTAAAGTCTATTTTATCAGATATGAGAATAGCTCCTCCTGCTCATTTTGTTTTTGATTTGCATGAGATATACTTTTTCATCTTTTCAATTTGAGTCTATGAGACTTTTTATGAGTTATGTGGCTTTCTTGGACAGATATTTGAATTATGATTTTAATCCATACCATCAATCTATATCTTTTAAGTGGGCATTTAGACTTTTTACATTCAATGTTAATATTGATAAGTAAGATACTGTTCCAGTCATCATGTTGATTGTTACCTAGTTGCTTTGTATTCTTCCTTGTGTTACTGTTTTATATGAGCTGACTTTTTACTTTTCAGTGTTTTTACACTGGTGAATATTGACTATTCTTTTCAGTATTTAGAGCCCTTTGGGCATTTTTTAAAGAATGTCTAGTGGTGACAAATTTTCTTAGTTGTTTGTATGTCTGAGAAAGATTTTATTTCTTCTTCATTTATTAAATGCAGTTCCATAGAATACGAAATTCTCTCTAACAATTATTCTGTTTAAGAAGACTAAAGATGGGACCACAATTCCTTCTGGCTGTAGGGTTTCTGCTGAGAAGTCTGCTGTTAATCTGATGCATTTTCCTTTGTAATTTACTTGATGTTTTCATCTCAGAGCTTGGAGGGTTTTCTTCTTCCCTCTGACTTTGGCCAGACTGATGACTGTGTACCTTGGTGATGTAGTATTAATATTTGCAATGAATCTTCCAGGACTTTGATGAGCTTCCTGTCTCCAGATGTCTAAATCTCTATCAAGACCAGGGAAATTTTCTTCCATTATTTCCTCAAATAGGTTTTCCATGCTTTTTTCTTTTTTTTCTTTTCCTTCAGGGGTTACCTATGATTCTTATATTTGAGAATTTTACATAATCTCACATTTTTCTGAAACTTTGTTCATTTCTCTTTATTCTTATTCTTTTTCCTTTTTTTTTTTTGACTGACTGTGTTAATTTGAAAGCTTTGCCTTCAAGATGTTAAATTCTTTCTTCTACTTGGTCCAATCAGTTGTTAAAACTTTCCTCTGTATTTTGAAATTTCCTAAATGACTCTTTCATTTCCAGAAGTTATATTGTTATTTTTGAGATATCTATTTCTTTAGTGAATTTTTCATTCAGGTTCTGAATTATTTTTATTACTTTGTGGAGGTTTTTAACTTTATCATCAATCCCATTTAACTTACTTGTGATCTATATTATGAATTTTGTATGTGAAATTTCAAAAATTTCCTCTTTATTGGAGTCCACTTTTGGAGAGCTAGTGTGATCCTTCAGTAGTGTCAAAACAGCTTGTTTTTTATTTTAATATTTCCAGAGTTCTTATGCTGGTTTATTCTCATATGCAACATCTCCCCTCAGCTTAAAACACAGATCTGTTGTTCACCTGTTCTGCTCTGCTGAGAACTCTGCTACTCAGTATAGAGGGTGGGAAGTACACTGACTTTCAGCTTGTGCAGATAGGTACCCACTGTGGTGTTGTTTTTGGTTAGTTGGACCTCAGACCCCTGGGAGAGTGTTCAGGTGCAGCAGTGGTGTACTAGGTTAGGCAGTACCCAGTTTCCAGGCCCCTGGGTGGTGTGCTTGAGTTCAGGGGCATCAGACCTTGACAGGGCTGGCAAATTTTCTCTCAAGACTTCTTGAGGTCACATGTTTGCTGTGACAGTGAGAGATAAGGTGCTCTCCTGCTCCAGAATAATGCTCAGACAGGAGAAGGGCAGATGTACTATGTTCCTGCAACAGGAGGAGTGGAGGCCTCTTGATGAGATTAGTAGAGGCAGGCACCTGTGGGAAACAAGCTGCTCTGGCTTGGCGATGACAGTGGTCTCTGTCCTTCAGAGTCACAAAAGCACCCGTATTCCCAGCTTCCACCCTGTCCTGGCTGCAGCAGAGTTGGTGGAGGCAACTCAATCTGCTGTGGGCAGTTCTACCAGACTAGCTGTGAGCTGTGACTGAAATGCTCCAGCAGGCAAGGTCTGGTTGTGCCAGGGACTTGCCTCCAGGGGCAATAAGCTCCTCCCAGAAGATATAGGCAACTCAGGGAGAGGATTGCTAGCTTCACATTCCTTCAGGAGCAGTGGTAGCTTTTGTCCTTTGGGCACAGGAAAGAACTTTCTGTGGCTTTTTAGAGAGAAAGAAGTGAGCCCCACACTCTGTGGAAGCCTGGTTGTGATAGGGCTTCTGTCAGAGGCAGGACAGTTGCTTCCAAATGCCCTGGTTTAATTATCCTCTGTTGAACCCTCACTGATTCCCAGTGGAAACAATCATGGCTCCCTTGTAACAATGAGTGGGGGAGGGGAAGAAAAGGAGATAGTGATGGAGAACTGACACCTTGGTCTTCTTTGTCCTAAGGAACCCTCTGGCATGCTGCATTCTACTCTCAGCTGGAAGCAGTTCTCCCTTAATGAAAAAATTCTAGGAGACCCGCTGGTCCCCCAGGGCTGCTACATTGTGAGTAGGTGCTGAGGAGCATTGGCTGTGAATTCAAAAATGTAGAGCCCCACAAGCTAAGATTCTCAGGCCACGACAATTGCAAAAACACTGCTTGCGTGTTAAGGGAGGGAAATGAGCCACACCCAGGTCCAGTGAACAGAGTACTATTAGGGGTATACCCCCCTTGCAAGCCTGGATCTGACCATCCCACAACACACCTGTGCCAAAATCTTGTGCTTAGGAGCGGAGATGGCTTTGTTTACAACTTTGGATCGTTCGAAGAGGGGAGGTCCCCATCTCCATGTTCTTTCCCAGGATCTGGTGCTGCTTCTGCTCTAGGGTGGGGACACTCTCCTACCCTACAGGCTTCTCTCTGTACTCATGTCTCCACTGGGAGGTTTGAAGATAACTTTGGATCACAAGCCAGGGGCTCTCTTTTGCAGGAAAGTGTGCATTCCATCTTCCTCTGCCCTAAATAGCACTTTTGGCACTTCCCAGTTCCCTTAGGGTAGTCTGCCTATTGTTACTGAAAGCTTGGCACTTGTCCCCAATCCTGTATCAGAAGAACAAAGACACGTGGTTTCAGGAGAAAGAAAAAGTTTTTTAATTTGCCAGCAAATGAGGAGGTTGGCAGTACCAATGTCCTGTCTCTGAGTAGGAATACAGAGCTTTTAAAGGGAAGGGTTTAAGCTTCAAATTATTGCTGTTCATCTGTAATTGATGGTTCCATTCATCCCATCTTCGGCTAAGACAATCTCATGACCTCTACCTGGACAATTCCCTTGAGCCATCTCCTGTGGTGCAAAGAACAAAGGACAGTTTCCTGCCCCTCCCAACTACTGGCCTAGGGCAGGGATGCAGTTTTAATTAGCAAAAGGACACTTCCCTGCCCTTCCACTCCCTACCACAGGCCTGAGGCAGGGATACAGGTTTTAGTTCCCAAAAGGAGTGCAGGAGGTTTTAGAGAGGCAGAAAACATTTTAAACTCTTTTTCAGGCTATTCCTCCTGTTAAAAACTATGGGTCAGAACTCCGGGAATACAGCTGCTCTCCTCTGTTTCCCTGTTCTTTTGGGGTTGTCACAGTCTAAGCTGGTAGTGAGGAAAGATCATGTGGGATCCAGTGACAAACTTAGGATCTGTGACTTATCTGGCAGGACAGAGGCACAAAGCAGGTGTGTAGGCAATATGCCACCTGCCATCTCAGCTCAGGTCTGGTGTGGGGGGAAGTCAACCTACACAGACTGGTAGCCTGATGCTGTGGTCCTAAGAAGTTCTCTCTCTCTGTCAATGACAGCAGTGTTTAAATTGGTCAGGATAGAAGCGCTCTCCATCAGATCAGGAGCTGGCAGTCTGCCACAGGTGTGAGGGGACAGAAAGTAAACACATTCACCTTTAGAGAGAAAGGTGGACTCTGATTCCCTTGGGGGTTGATCTCTGCCAAAATCTTGCTCCTCCTTGTTTTTCTCTACAACTATTTCCTGTGGGCTCTCCAGTAAGGGTAAGTTCTGGCAGCTTTCCCTCAGTATTTCACCTTTTTGACCTGAAACTTTTTTTCTTTTTGAGTTGATCTCGTGACCAATGTCTCTAGTCAGCTATCTTATCCCCTCTCCTTTCTGTTCCTTGTTTTATTGAGATGGGACCTTGCTTTGCTGCCCAGGCTGGCTTAGAACATGGAACTCTTAAACTACTGGGCTCAAGTGATCCTCCCATCTTAGCCTCCAGAGTAATGGACCGGCACATGTCACAGCACCCAACTAAAGTACAGTCGTAAGTACTATATATCATGAAATACTCTTCAAATTGAATGTTAAGGAACAAAAACAAACTATTTTCTTGACTGAAAATAATTTAATAATCTAGTTAGGGAAAGTAGTGTACACAGATTACTGGATAGCAAAACTTCTTGGTATTACTTTATTTTTCTATTACAACTCTAGTAACATAATGCTGCCAGTGATTATTTCTGATTCTATAATGTCTCTGTCCTTCTCTCTGAGGTCTCTTCTCCCCTTCTTTTCCACATATGTTTTTGCCTTGGTGTGGTCCACTGAGCTTCATCATCCTCAATTCGCTGGCTTTGAAGATTAAACCCAGATTAATGGATTATTGGTACAATAAAATAAAAAAATTAATAACACCAAAATGTTGGCAGTATTGTGTATCAGAGCTGCATCATTGTACTAAAGCCTTACATATAAAATATTAATAATTTCTTTACCAGGAAATATTTCAAATCTATTATTTTAATGAGAAACCAGATTATACTTGAGAATAGTATTGAATTTTCTTGCCATAATAGTGCCTAATTATAATCATATATATGCAAATTTTTATTCATTATTATTACATAATAGTATAAAAGTTCCTCTATTTCTAAGGGAGAAAAAAGGGCATCACTTATTATTGACTGTTTTGGATATACTTTGTTATCTATATTTAATCTTTCATTTATTATAGTTTATTGTTGTTGTTTTTGTTTTAAACACAATAGACCAGAAACACATTTGTCCTCCCAACACACTATTTGCTGTTCAAATATACCTTACAGGCTAGTAAAGCTCCTGCCAATTTTCAGAATTCTTCAGTAATGTTCTCCCTTAAATTTAAAAGCTTTCTTTATTCATCTTTTCTTGCCAGCAATCAATTATGTGCATACTAAAAAGCCAGGTGGTTATCATTTATATTTTGAACAGTCTTGAAGGTAGAAGACATGGTCTTTGGTGAAAAGTAAGAGTAAATTGAAGACCCATTACATTGCCAATACTGCATGGGTTATTTTTAATTAGTAATTTCGGAATGATACTTTAACAGGTGACATTAGTCATTTGAATAATGAACGATGCATATTTAAATATGAACCAGAAATTCAAAGAACATTTAAGGAAATATTATAATGGTGATTCAATTGTTATTGTTAATCTTTAGATGGAGATTTGGTTTTGTACCACATATGTAGATGAGATAGTGAGCTATGAATTCTTCACATGAGTTAGTGTGAAATGATAGTTGAGCTAAACAATATTTTTAGTTTTGAGAACAGTCCATTTTTTAATCAAGAAATGGATATCATGCACATGTGTGTAAATCTTTTCCCAGTAGCAGGACATCCTGTGGAATCATTCACAATGGTTTGTTTGCTGTTATCAACAACTGCATCAAGATCACATTGAAATCTGGCCTGCAAGGGCAAGGGCACGTTCAAGGCACAAATATGTCCTCACCTGGTAAATGTTCCAATCATATAATTTTACTGTGTATCTAAACTTCTCCCAGAATATTCAAGCAAGCCTGCAGAGTCAGAACATGTTCTGATTTCTCTTTAAGAACTACTTTTCTTATGCATCCTGTTCAGAATTTTTCTGTAATATATGATTTAGGCTAACACTTTATGTTATTTTCTTGTCAAAAGTGCTGAAAATTGGTTTTATAGTGAAAATGCTGCATGTGGAACATTTATATTTGTTTTTTAGACCCGTGGTTATGTGAATATTTAAATAGAGATCTAGATTTTTTCTGTATATATGTACGACAAGTTAGACTTCAAGTGATCATTCTGGAGCATACTGTTTGTTGATATCTTGAAACTATATCAAGCTCTTCAATAACTTTCAAATAGTTCTCAAAAAAGATCAGAATAAAGACACTGTTCTCCCCGCTTTCCTTGACCTTTATGATAGAACAAGTTATTTTCTTAATAAATGTAGCACAATCTACTTGTGTCTAAATCTGTACTACACTTCCCGCTGGTTGAAAGTATGTTGCCTTGTGTTTTACCTTGTGAAATATATTTAGGGATCAGTGCTTCAATTAATTTCCTTTCAAATGTCATCAATTTATACAAAAACGATGAGAATGTGGCCACTTATCAACTTTATATCAGTATCGTTTTATTTATTTATTTACTCAAAAAGCTCTGTAAAAACAACCATCTACTGTGATTTTAAATATGGAGCAATGAATAGCTCCAAATACACATATCTCCATATTTAGGTTGGAAGCTTTTAAGCAACAAAATCAGAAGAGATCATGACTTCTCTTTAGCAAAGAACACTATTAACATTCTTCATGTGTGACCATGTTTGCAAGAACTGGAAACTGTGTGTAACTGTAAGCTTATATATTCACAGATAATCAAGACCTGTGTTGTATGTAATTGACCTAACCTGAATAAAACTGAAAATTATTCCCCATGGCTGATCTCTTTCCCTGTACCATATATGTTTTTGTTACCAGTTTTCTGTGTGTATTTTTCTTTGACTCAGTCTTTTTCATTATGCTTCAAAAGTGTTAATTATTTTCTTCTTCAACTAACATATTCTCCAGGGTTAGTGAACCAAATAGGAGACCTCTGACATGAAAGGTTCAGGTCAGTGTTCTATAACTTTAAGGAAGCATAATGACTAATTAAATGTCTTAAAATTTCCTCAGTAATGTGTGTTAGGGTTTGCTCTACAACTTAGAGCAAATGTTTGATCTGAAGGAAATACTGTTATTTGGGGTCTTGAGGTTATGAATCTCCTTAATGTCAGACAATTTGCATAAAATCCAGGCAAATAAGGAAAGTAACTTTTAACTAATGTTATACTTTGAACCTTATATGTAAAGTCGAAGGCAAATTTGCTTAGAAAAATTAGATAATATTTTGCTAGTGATCTTTAACACAATTTATTATGCCTAAACTAGTGCTTAGTATAAACACATAATTTGAAGTTTCTGTTTTATATTTATTATATTTCTGTTTAAGTGGATTAATTTAATGCAACACCTGTAGACAATGGAACACAGTATGGGGAGGGGCAAAGTACTTCCACAGAGGACTAATTTTTAATATAATATTTTATAAAGCTATGGGTGCCCTGATGTTTTACAAGGAGAAAACTTAACAAGTCCCAGGAAAATCACACAAAAAATTAATTTTTTACAAAATATTAAAATGGGAATACTTTTGTTCTGCTCTGGATGTGATCAAAAGTTGGCATTATTACCCTGCATCTATTTAAAAAGAGGGAGATGGGCATAGGTTAGGGTGGACCTGATCCAAAACTGGTGCTGCATCGAGGTTGGCTCCTTAATACCTTGATCAACATATTTCAGATACTTGAAAGTGTAAGAGTGTTGTTGAAATGTTAGTGAGAGGAGGGATTAAGGTAATTTCCTCTATTCTTATTTTGGCAAAGACCAAGATTTCACCCCAGTAAAGTAACTTTTCAGTGTTCACAAAACCCACCTTAGCTCCATGAAACTCTAAGTGAAGTGTTGTCTGTGGAACAGCAGCATTAACATCATCTGAGAACTTGTGTTAAATGCAGAATATCAGCCCCCTCCTCAGATCTACCTACTGAATGCAAACTTGCCTTTTAACAAGATCACCAAGGGATTCTTATGCACACTTAAGTTTGAGAAGCATTGATCTAGCTCATTGATCTCATGAAATATTAGTATTTTATATAGCAACAACTATATTTTTAGGACCTGGATGAAGTTTGTGTAGTTGTAATTGTCATTGATATTGCTTGAAAAGCAATATATATATATATATATATATATATATATTTATCATTAAATAATTGCCTGGAAAGAGTATGTCATTGTAGGTGGTGAGCAGTTCTTAGTAGCCATTTTCCTCTTTAATAAAAATAATTGGAAACTGTTGCTCTAGGGAAATGTGTGCATTTAAATCTTGGGCTGTTTGCAGTTCATTTTGGTACATGGGTTATAAATGGTAAACATAGCTACAGTCTAGTAAACATAAATAATATCTCAGTTTTCCAGTTTACAACTCTCTTCATGGAGCTATGTTCATACTCATTTCTAAATAGAGAATTTAATTGAACTTTTGCAGAAATAGTTTTTACGTACTAATTTAAAATGGAGTTAATTTAAAAACAAATACCATGTAAAGTGGAGTTAATTTACAAAAATACCATGTAAATTATTTTATTTATTCCAATTTAAGTGAAAATAGAAAAATAAATTGCAATTTTAGGATTGGAAGAAAAAAAAAGACAATCTGGTTCATTTTACAAATATGAAAGTTAAAGTGGGATTATAACTTGTCTAAGTTCAAATAGTAAATAGGGGTTAAGACTTAAGTTTGGGTCTTGGCACTCTTATTTAATGCTTTCTTCTATACTAGTATACTTCTTGATATTACCTTGAGCCTCAATTTTCCTTGTCTGTAGAAAAAAAAAACAATAATGGAATCTGTTTTATGGGATTATTGTGAAGATTAATGTGATAACAAAAGCAATGCACTTAGCACAGTTCCTGTAATATATTAAAAGAAAAACATAGCATTAATGAATTTCAGCAAGGCCACAGAGTAAATTATCTGTATAATCATGTCACTCAAATTATGTTCTTGTTATAGCTTAGAATTCTAGGATTTTGGTTCCCAGCCAAGTGAAATGCCATCCTATAGGCCTGTAAGATCACTCAGGACATGTTTAGAAATTCATCTAAGGCATGAGACTTTTGTTTTTTCCTTCCTTTCCTGTTTCCTTTTGATTCCTATCCTTACGGAATCAAATATCACTGATGGCATAGGAAACCACAGTATTTTATAATCTCTGATAGAGCAAAAGCAGGAGAAAATGACAGGGGCTGAAGCGAAGACAGATGGATTTATCTTTGGGTCATAGGGGCAGAAGAAAGAGAGAAGTTCTACTTATAAAATCTAGCTTAATTTTCTATAAATTAAGATTATTTATTTGACAAATAAATTTGATATTCTAACATGCTTGTTTCCAGATTCTATTTCTTTTTCCCAGAAATATTAGTAATTATCTCTAAGCATTTCAGCATAAACAACCTTGTTTTACTGTCTTTGAATACCCAATACCTAGTAAGTACAGTGTTCACGCTAGAGTAGGGGCTTAATGAATGGTGAATTAATGAATAATAATAATATTGGCAATGTCAAATCATGCCACATTCATAAACTAAGCATCACCACCTAGAGGTTGGAATAATAAGATAGTTTTTATATCAGCAGGTCATATGCAACAAATTAGTTCATCACCGTTATTTAATGACCTCTTAATGTACGTCAAGTACTATGCTAAGTGCCTTACATACATTCTCTCTAATAATCATAGGCATTATATGGTCTTGTATGTGAGAAAAAAATTCTGATTAGTTAAGCAATCTTCTCAGTGTCACAGAGCTAATAACTGACTGCCACATTTGAATCCAGTTCTATTTCATACCAAAGCCTAAGTCACTTAACTTTATATTTGTCTTTTTCCACACTTTTTCCTTCACTACCAACACATATTGAACATCTAATATATGTCAGACATTGTGTTGAGCATAGTCTCTATTTCAGCATTATTAATTTCCTTTACTGTTATATAATACTTTAAAATTTTGTGCTTTGCTTTCATGACCTCATTTGAGTCAATAGTCTGCTCCAGTTTTAAAAAGAAACAGATTAAGTTCAGAGAAGTTAAACGATAAGCCACAGATTATGCCAGTCTTAAGTGGGATGCTTGGGCACAAACCATGACATTGGTCTTCCAATCCAATCCTTCATTTTTAGTGTATCACATAATTGTAAAGTAGTGAGAAGATCTCATGCTTAAAGTTCATATTTGTATTCTAATCTTGCCTCCTCTACTTAATAGCCATGTGATGCTGAGCAAGTTTTGACTTTTCTGAGACTCAGTTCCCTTGTAAGTAGTTATAGTGGGAATTATAGTAATAGCCACTTCAGGGTATCAGTAAGAGTATTAAATAAGATTCATGTAAAACACTTGTAGCTATTCAATAAAACTCCCCACAGTATTATCATAATCATTGTGAGAATTAAAGACAGAAAATATAAAGTGTTGAAAGCAGTGTTTGGAAACTAAGTGAATGGAAAAGAAGTACATATCAGGTATTACTATGACTAGAATAAGTTTTATGATGCTTACAAAATATATATAAATTTGAAACAATTCAAATAGAGTACTTCTTTCTTGACACGGACTAGAAATGTATAGCGCTCATTACCCTTAGTTGTAGGAACAGTTAGAAAGATCAATTGATTCTACTTAGGTTTAAATAAATTATTTGATGGTAGCTATTCAGGAAAACTAGGAATTATTTTGGAGCGTTTTCTAGCCCTTGGCATCATGAAGGATAATCATCACTTTCCTTAATATATATTTGTGTACTGAATAAAGGAAGAATCCTGGACTAGGTAGCCTAATGTTGTTCAGGAAAAAGAGAGGGGCAGTTTTGAGATCGTTTAACTGGATCCTTAATGAGTTTCCTGGATTACTATTTAGGGCTACCTAAATCAAATTCCAAATAAATCTGTGATCTTTTAGGATACACATAGGCTGTACTTTGATTTCGAAAACTACTTGGCAATTTTCCTTCTGTGGCACAAATAAATTAAGAGTCATGAGCTTTCAACATGGTTCACAAAATTCCAGGGACACAGACATGTGGCACTTGCCTATTTGTTTATTTGTTTGTTTTCTCTTTTCAGGAGAATAAAAAAAAAAAGAGGCCATGGTTGGGCTTAAACACAGGTTTCTTAGATGCAAGGATAGCTCTGAAAGTACTTGGTTAACTGAATCACCTCATTCAGTGTGGAATTAAAATTCAGCATGGAATAAAAAGTCAGCATGGGCCGGGCGCTGTGGCTCACGCCTGTAATCCTAGCACTTTGGGAGGCTGAGGCGGGCAGATTGTTTGAGCTCAGGAGTTCAAAACCAGCCTGAGCAAGAGCGAGACCCCGTCTCTACTAAAAATGGAAAGAAATTAGCTGGATAACTAAAAATATGTAGAAAAAATTAGCCGGGCATGGTGGGGCATGCCTGTAGTCCCAGCTACTCGGGAGGCTGAGGCAGAAGGATTGCTTGAGCCCAGGAGTTTGAGGTTGCTGTGAGCTAGGCTAATGCCATGGCACTGTAGCCCGGGCAACACAGTGAGACTCTGTCTTCAAAAAAAAAAAAAAAGTCAACATGGAATCAGTAGTTACCTAGAAAAGGAGCAATGTTGTGCATTTTGTAAATTTGCCATTCACACTGTATGGGTAACAAATATTTGCACTCATGTGAACTTTGAGGCTTACTTTAAAGTGAATGCTTAGCTTTTTCAGGCTTTTAATGCCAATTTGGGTATATCTGAGGATAGATAATTAACAAAGAAAGCTAGCTATCACGTTCCTAAGACGGAATAATGAAGATAATAGAAATATTGACCTTTAGTTATTTTATAATAAGCATATCCTTTCTGGATCAGCTACAACATCTCTCCTTATCACCACACTCATTGAAATTTAATCATGGTGAACTATGTGCTTCCAGTCTTTGCACTTTCTAAAAACATTTCAGATGCAGCAATGTAAGAGGGAAGGATGAGAAGTGGAACCTATACATATGAGTTGTTGACTAACACAGGCCTTAATTTCTTAGATGTCAGGATGAACTCATAAACCATATGGTCTACTACATGAAAATGAAGAATTTTTCACTGGTTGGAAGTGAAATCAGAAGAGCAAGGATAATGTAATATGTTTTACATAAAGTTAAAATTATTCAATTTAGGGTGTTTTGATTTTTTTCCCTGAGGTTACATCTTTCCTATTCTTTGGATGTTAAAATATCCTTTATTTTGTGAAGTGATAGTGACACCCCAATATGTTTCTTTAAGGTTCTTACTTGGTTTTTAATCTATAATGATGCTTATTTTTATTATAAAATGTTTGATACATGGAATAACATGCATAGCATACATGTAAGCTATAAAGCATAGTAAGAAAGTGACTGGTCATGACCAAGAGAAAGGACAATCTAGTGTTGGCCCTCCTTTTTTTATCTTTAAAAAATAAATTTACAGCTCTGTGGAATCTAAAAGCCTAGGTACCATTGGCGTAGACAACATAAGATTAAAATGAAATATATTTCTCCATTTCAATATTGTATGACTTAGTTATCTTTGGAACCTCACTAATATAAAGTAGGGTCTATATCAATAACCATATCTGAATTAAGTGAGGAAAACATGCATGCAAATCACGTGAGTTAAAAGAACAGCTGAGTTTGTGCAAACTGTGAATTAAATACAATTCTTAACGAAATAGAATTTTATTACTTTCCAGTACATTAAAGAACTTTAAACTCACAACTAACAAATTGTTACCAAGTGAAGGAACTGTTGATCTGACTTCTGTGCATAAATGACTGATGTATAATTGACATATTAATTATTCATATGGAAATGAGCATCCCTGGAATGCTTACACCAGCTTAAACACACACTTCCTGCAGAGTTATGTTCAATTGTTAAATCTACATTTAAGATAATAATGTAGTACAGTGTATTGTGGTTAATTGAAATTTCTAATGAACTGGTAAAATTCTGAATTCATTTTTTATTTATACTGGTATTGGAAACGTTTCAGTTCAGTTCATTTTCCTTACTATATATGTAAAGTTTTGTTATACTACTTAAATCTATAAATCTGTGAATTATTATTACAGAATTCATTGAGATTCAAAAATAGAGATATGTAGGAAAAGGGGTGCAATGTTGACTGAGTTTAAAACACATTCTTTTGGAAGGCTTTTGATTCCATTTTAAGTAATTTCCAAATATCAGCTTGGTTTGATCTGATATGTTTCTTTCTCTTAAAAGTATAGAGTAGCCGTATGTACTAGTGAAGGCGCAGATTGATTGAGTTGTAGGGTTCAACTTGGTGGCCTTATTATAAATTTTGAAGTTGGAAGGAGAATGTCTGAATTATGGTGATACAGCACCTCTTGTATTTTCCTGGATAGAGCTGGAACCCATTCTACTAAGTGAAGTATCCCAAGTATGGAAAAACAAGCACCACGTGTACTCACCAACAAAATTGGTTTCACTGATCAACACCCAAGTGCACATATAGGAATAACATTTACTGGGTGTCGGGCAGGTGGGAGCGGAGAGGAGTGGATGGGTATATACATACAAAATGAGTGCGATGCGCACCATCTGGGGGATCGACACGATTGAAGCTTCTGACTCGGGGGTGGAGGGCAGGGAGAGAAAGGGCAACATACGTAACCTAAACATCTGTACCCCCATAATATGCTGAAATAATAAAAAAGTTTAAAAATTTGAACAGTACACAGAATAAAATAGCAAAGTCCCATTTACCAGCTCAGATAGATGAATGCTAACATTTTTCATTTTGCTTCAGACATTTTCTGTTATTAAAACAGTAGACTACTACACAGCAAGTTGAGGGTTCCTCACATTTCTCTTTGTACTGGCTCCTCATGGTAACCAATGTTATGACTAGGTGCATATCATTCCAGAATATATACATATTAATATACATGAATATATAAATATATATACACATACATATTATATATTATTCCTCCTTAGATCACTTTTTAAAATTAACCTAAATTATATCACCGTTTCATGATTTTTTCACCCTTTAGTGTTTTCAAGATTTATCAGTATCAATGCAGAAAAATCTAGCTTACTCAATATTATAATTAACTTTTTTGTTTGTTTGTTTTGTTTTGTTTTGTTTTGAGACAGAGTCTCGCTTTGTTCCCCGGGCTAGAGTGAGTGCCGTGGCGTTAGCCTAGCTCACAGCAACCTCAAACTCCTGGGCTCAAGCAATTCTCCTGCCTCGGCCTCCCGAGTAGCTGGGACTACAGGCATGCACTACTATGCCTGGCTGATTTTTTCTATGTATTTTTAGTTGTCTAATTAATTTCTTTCTATTGTTAGTAGAGACGGGGTCTTGCTCTTGCTCAGGCTGGTCTGGAACTCCTGAGCTCAAATAATCCGCCCGCCTCGGCCTCCCAGAATGCTAAGATTACAGGCGTGAGCCACCGCACCTGGTCTATAATTAACTTTTAAGTTGAAATATACATAGAGAAATATACACAAAAATGTATGTGCATATTAACTTATAAATGATATATAATGTTTGAGTATTCTACAACTTATTTATTTATTCCTCCAAGGATAAATATTTATATTTTTATAGGTTTTTGCTTTTACAATGTTGTAATAAACTTCCTCATGTACGTCTTCTGGAGTACATGTGCAAGTTGTCTAAGAGTTTATATTAAGAAGTGCAATTACATTGCTGAGTTATGAAATACACTCGTCTTTAGGATGTTTTCTGTGAACATTTCATGTGCTCTGCCTTGTGGACACATTTCCACGAAACAGTTCATGTTTGCCTTTTCTGTTTACATTCAGGTTTTCATCAATTTTTAAAAATGCATTTCTTATTTTCAGTGTCCTATGCCTTATGGGTCATGTGACATAATACGCCACAACCAAGTATGTTACATGTGGAGTTCCAGTTTCTGGAGGAAAGACAACTATTTTGCCACCTGAAGCCTAGCTCCAGCTCTGTGTAGGAATGGAGCCTATAGCCTGAGTATCCTTTGTTGAAAGCGTGACAGATTCTCAGTACTCCAAGCATTATGGTATATATCTGATTCTGATATGAAATTTAGCTTTGGATTCTGTTACTTCTCTCTTTTATTTCTTTCTTCATTTATGACATCCTGAAATTTCCTTTTCTTTATGTCAAATTATAAATCCCCAAATTATTTTGTTATCTTTTATTGAGCATTCCCATGTGTTTGGAGTGGAAGGTGGGAAGGGGTGAGAGTGTGTCCTGCTATGTCAGCTCAGTCTACCCTATTGACCGGGAGCAAATCAATGAATTTTTACAAATTAAATTCTCCTTTCTAATGTAGTCGCACAGGTGGCCCTTGGCTTTATTGACACCGCTAAAGAGGACACAACTTCGTGAAGAGGCTAAAGAGGCAATTTTGTGAGTTGAACAAATCATGATGGCTTTTCTTCACCAACTGATGCAGTAGGTGAGCAGGAAGAGAGTTGTCAAATACATGTGTGCACACTACATGATGGTTTTAGGGAATTCAATGTTTCCCATAAGTTAATTTTTCCCCAAATGTGAATGTACTTATTTAAATGCTTTTCAATATTTCTTTGTGGAAATGTAGTTGTATAATTTTTTTAAATTATAAAATTATAATTTATTTATTATAATATATAATATTATAATATAAATATATAATATATAATATAAATTATAATATAATTTATTTATTATAAATTATTTAAATTATAAAATTATAAAGTGTGCATTTAAAACACATTTTAACTTTCATTGTAAACAGTCAAGATTATGCTTATAATATAGATCATTACCTCAAAAGCTACTATTTTGGGTAGAAACATTTATGCCTAAGCTATATAGCTCCTGATAGCTGATTTTCTTAAATTAGCACAGTATAGGCAACTCAAATAGTGTCGCCACCTCTTATTTTGCTGTCAGATAACACTTTGTATTTTTCCCAATGTGCCTGCCTCTAGATGCAGCTTATTCCTTCTAAATGTGACAGTCTCAGAAAGAAGATAAGTAAGTATTTTAGATTTACATGTAGACCAAAATGGTAAATTTGTTGTAAAATAGTGCTGTGAATACATCGTATGGGATTTATTATATGAAGCTTGGCAGGTTATTATTATTACTCTTATGATTTAGAAAGAAGTCTGCCTTTCTATCTTAAATCTTGTTTTTTCCCCAGTTAGATGAATTTGTCACACAACCTCTAAATACTTACATATGTAGATTATGTAAATATACATGTTTACATGCATGTTATATAAACAAGCTACTGAGTCCTAAATTCCAAATGATGTTATAACTCCAGAAAACTTACACTGTGTTTTTTCTAATTATAAAGTAAGGAACTTTTTTTACTTATACGCATATTGAAAATTTTGAAGTCCATTCTCCTCCCCTTCTTTTTTCTCATAAGGTCATAAAGGCTGTCCAAAATGTTCATTTGACTAAAATGTTTTTAGACCCAACCTTCTCTTCTCCACTGCTATGTCAGGCCATGACCTCATCATCCTACTATTTTCTTTACCTTTAACTTTAAACTTTGCAAAAGTTAATGACCTAAGGGGACATTGAGGCACAGCAAAATACACTTACCTCTGTATGGTAAAATCTTATTAAGACTTCTATGGGGACTCCTACATGCTTCAAAGCAATTTTCATAATGCAAAACTCTATTTTAAAACTAATTTTTCTCCAAGCCCAAGGATTTTGTTCTAAGAGGGTTTCAATACCAAAGTAAGTTAAAATAGATCTTATACATATCAAATTTAAGTAAAATGCAAGTATTTTTATCTTTAGGCTCTTGGAAGAAACATTCCTTCTCAATCTAAATAAAATTACATCAAGATTTAGAATATATATACCTAAAGAAAGGCAAGTTACAAAATCTTGTTTGAAGATTTATGGAGGATATTTATTCTCAACATTATAACATACAACAGTAATAACAAGATAAAAAATATTGTTTCAATAAATTTAAACTACATCTCTCTGGCAATCATTGTTGAATGAAGGTTATAACAACTAGGAATTTGGTGAGAAGCAGGCTTAGTTTACCTTTCACTATAGTAAAAATTCAATTGCCCAAATGTAGTAAAGAAGGCCTATCAAAGTTTATATGCTACAAAATTTAACTTATAGTCACTTATCTCAGTCATTTATCTGATGTCAAACATCAAATTAATTTAAAGGGTTTGTTTCTGGATTTAATTTTATTCCTTTTTTAATATTAGGTCTGAGGGAAATATCATCCATTCTGTTTTTTGATTTCTTTTGAATTTGGCATTGAATAATGGGAGTGGAGCCTACAAGTAGAACCAATTGATTGATTATTTTTTTTCTCCTCTATTCTCCTCTACTCTCATTTCAGCAACAGAGCATGTGGAGGAATATCTTCTGTTGTACAGTGATAACAGCGTAGATATGACAATTCAGTGTATAAATTGGTGATCCTTGAGCTTAGAGGAAAATGTCTTCATTTTAATGGATTGGTTTGGGTTTGGATTGGGGTCAGATTTACAAAAGAGGAAATGGACCATCTTAGATTGAGAGCAGGCCATTAAATTCCCCTGAGAAGTTTAATCTACAAATATATACAGTTCCCCTTTGATCAAAAGAAGTAAACAAGAAAGAAGAAATAAGATAAACGTTAACAATTATGGTGACTACTATTTACTGAGCACTTGATCTGTGCTCAGTGTGTCACATTAATTTTTATATTCTAATTTTAAAAATAAGAAAAATATGACATAGAATAGTAAGGTAACTTGTCAAAGGTTACACGGGAGATTAAAAGTAGAAAAAATAGAATTCAAACTAATTAAACAGGACTCCAAAAGCCTTGTTCTTAAACGCTATTCTATACTGCCTTATAAGGAATCTGTTCACACAGTTATGGATGATGAAAAGTCCCATGTGCTGATGTTATCTACAAACTTGAAAATGAGTAAAGCCAGTGGCATATTTCCAGTTCAAGTCAGAAGGTCTGAGAACCAGGAGAATTGATGGTGTAGTTCGTCTGAAGGCTGGTAGACTCAAGACCCATGAAAATCCAGTGTTTCTATTCAAGGCCCAAAGGCAGGGAAAAGACTGATGTCTCAGATAAAAGGCATTAAGGCAGGAGAAGTTCCCTTTTACTTATGGAAGGGTCAACCTTTTTGCTCTATTCAGGACTTCCACTGATTGAATAGAGCCACCCACATTAAAAAGGGCAATCTGGATAGAGAGGAATGGGAGCAAGATGGCAGGCCAAAGACACCACCAGCCAGAGCCACTGGATAAGAAGAAGTTTTAGATGAAAGAGAAAAAACAAACAGACAAACATAGGTTGGATTGGGATATGAAGGAAGGATGCCAGAAGCTACAGGAGACTCCATGAGAAGAGGTTACATAGCAGAACTGGAAGGAGAAAGGCATTGATAGAGATTACCCCCAAGAGGATTGTAGACCAATCCTGGAGTGGTTATTTTCTCATTCCCTCACATATTGGACTCCTGCTGGGCTCCAAGCTGCTGAAGAGACCTTCTTCCCACATGAGCTCAGAGACTGCTGCCACCATCAAGCTGGGAACTTCTTATGGACAGGCACCAGGTTTCCAGTCCCTCTGGGACACCTCCTGTACCATAGACCCAAGCCAATGTAAGGCACCATATTGCTTTTCTATCCACCATGTGCCTTTGTCCTCCCCAGGGGACTTCAACTCCTCAGGTCCTGCCTTGCTTGTCCCCACACAGACATTTCCCAACTCCAGCCCAGACTGTGGGAACCACAGGGGTCCACTGGGTCCTGGATGATCTGCAGGACTCAAGAGCACTGTCATTTTGGGCAGACTGCCTCCCAGACAGAGGATTAGAAACAACCAGAATGTAGACTTTACCCTGCCCAGACTCTTTTTCTCCCCTACAACTCCCCCCTGCAGCTGCTGAGAGAGACAATTAAGCTGCCACACAGGGGATTTCACTGGCAGCAGGGCTCATATTTTTCTTTTTGGGGTCCTGCAGTGGACTGAGGGGTGCTTTGACTGTCAGCTCCCTGCCCACTGACTCATTAGGTTGTTGATTTTTGATCGTCTATGCTTTGTTTTGAACCAGATAAGAGCCCAATTAGACAAAGCAACCTTGAGCAAAAGGAACAAATCTGGAGTCATTACTTTAACAGACTTTAAGCTATACTACAAGGCTACAGTAACCAGAACAGCATGGTAATGGCACAAAAATACAGACATAAACCAATGGAACAGAACAGAGGACCCAGATATAAAAGCATCCTCATAAAGGCAACTGATTTTTGACAAAGTAGACAGCAATATACAACGGGAAAAAGAATCCCTATTCAATAAAAGGTGCTGGGAAAATTGGATAACCACATGTAGAAGATTGAAACAGGATCCATATCTCTCATCACTCACAAAAATTAATTTAAGATGGATAGCAGACTTAAATAGAAGACATGATCCCATAAGAATTCTAGAAGAAAATGTTGGAGAAACTCTCAAAGACATTGGCCTAGGCTAAGAATTTAAGAAGACCACCCAGAAAACTCAAATACTGGACTTCACCACACTGCCAAACTGGCTCCCAAAGTGATTGTCCCAATTTACTCCACCAGCAGTGCAGAGTTCCTTCTCAGTTACAACCTAACCAATACTTAGCAGTATCAGATTTAATTTCTACCCATCTGTGGGGTCTAAAATGGTATCGTGTGGTCTAAATTTGAATTTTCATAATTATTAATGATGGAAAGCATATTTTGATACTTACTGTTCATATTTCTTCTTTTCTGAAATATCTGTTCAGATCTTTTGCTCATTCTCCCATAGGGTCGTTGATCTTTTGTTACAGATTTGGAGGCATTATATATATGGTCTGGTTCTTGTCTCTTCCCCCTCTCCCTCCCCTTTTTTCTCCTCCTCCTCCTGTCTTTCACACTGAAGTCCACTGGAAGCTGATTTATCATATAGGTTGAGGTAAGAATCTAATTTCATTCTTTTTCCAAGTGAATAATCACTTGCCTAGTACTATTTATTGAAAATATACTTCTAAAACTAAGAGTGAAGGAAGAAGGGTGAAAGATTAAATATTTGGCAAAATCTGATCTAAAAAGTTTGATCCTTAAATTACCCCCTCTCCCCAAAGAATCTAGGTGAGTACCACTAGACTTATACTAGCAGAAGTCCAAACATTTATTCTCTACAGAAAATAAAACAGAAAATCTGTGGACTAGGCAGACCAAGTTAAACAGAGGAGTACCAAACTGAAAATAGGGAGACTAAGCGAATTTATGTACAGTGAACACTGAGACTTCAGCTCCCTTCCTCCAGGGGCCTACCAGGACTCTGGCAGCCTCAGGTCCCTTCCTTCCAGGCATACGATTGGAATTCTCTTTGTGTGCTCATCTTTGGCAAAACTAACTGGGCCCAAGAAAAACATCCAGAAACACCAATGCTAAATTTCACATATAAAATGCCCATACAGGTCATCTTAGTGTAAAGCTCAAAGTCAACAAAATTCACCCACAGAGAGCTTCGAAAACAGGCTGTCATTCTCTCAACTCTTAATCACGAGGAGAGCAAACATTACCAAATATCTGAAAACCTGGCTTCTCTGTTCAACGTTATGTGTGCTGATGGTCACCCACATTCTTTTTAATTGCTGTATAGTATTCCAGCGTGTAAATATACCACCATTTATTCATCCATTTTGCTGTGGATGGACATTTGGGCTACTTCAATTTATGAATAGTCTTAAAGCATATCTTATGCTGGACACATGTAAACATTTCTATTGGATATATACTTGGAAATGAAACTGCTGGATCACAAGGTATGCCTAGATTCAGTTTAATAGACACTGCTGATCAGTTTTCCAAAGTGATCATGAAGTCAGTTTACATCCCAACATGCAACTGTAACAATGTCAGTTGTTCTACATTCTTCCCCTGCATTATCACGCTTTTTAATCACAACCATTCTAGTGGGTATGCATTAGTACCTCTTTGTGATTGAACTAAATTTTCCTGGTAACTAATCAGGTTAAGCATCTTTCATGTATTAATTGGTCATTTGGAGATAACCACTTTTGTAAAATACCGGTTCAAGTCTTATGCTCATTTTTCTACTGGGTTATCTGTCCTCTTCTCCTTGATGGAGCAGTTCTTTACATATTAAGTGGCATATACCTTCCCTTACTCTATGGCTTGTCTTTACACTCTTCTAAGAATCCCTTTTGATGAACAGAAGTTCCTAATCTTCAGGTAGTCTAATTTATCAATATTTTCTTTTATGACGGTGCTTTTGCATCCTTTAAAAAAAATCTTGGTCTACCCTAAGGTCATGAAGCTATTTTCATTTGTTATCTACTGGAAGCTTTATTGCTTTACCTTTTCACATTTATGCAAAATCTACTTGCATTGATTTTTTTTTCTACAGTATAACTTAAGGATAAAGTTTTTATTTCTTTCCTATATTGATATCCAAGTTATCCGGCACCACTTATTATAAAAATCCACTATTTTCTCAGTTTTCCTCCATGTCTCTCCTGCTTTCTCCATGTTTTCGATACTTTTATCTTTCTGTAGTGATCCCAGGTAACTCCAGTGTATTATTATTTCTCTGTTTGCCTAGATCTAATCTGTTGTTAACCCAATCCCCTGAGTCCTTCCTTTTGGTTACTCTATTTTTCAGTTCTAGAATATCCATTTGGTTCGTTTTCATAGTTCTAGCTCTTCAGTGAAATCCTTAATCTTTCAAACTGCTTAAATATGTTAATCACAGTTATTTTAAAGTCAGTATCTGACAACTCCATTGTCTGTATCCCTTGTGGTACTGTCTCTTGTTTATCTTGGGTTTTTCTGTTTTCTGTTATATCTTCTTATCTCCTCAGAAGTCTAAATACATTTTACGAGTGTCAGACTCTATACATGAAAACTAGAGAGATATTTTCAGGCCTACACAAGATTTATATTTGCTCCAGGAAGGCAGCTAGGGCACCAATAAACTTAGATCAGCTTAATCCAAACAGAGACTGAGATGATTCAAAAGTGGGCTTCTCTCCCTGTTTCAGGATATCCTCCACATTAACGACAGGTATCCCAGAAACAGAAAAAAATGGAAATGTTTATCATTTAGTAGTCAGAGAATACAAAAGAAATTCCCCCTCCAAATTCACTGAATATCAAAGAGCAAAGTCATACTTGTCTATAAGGAATCGATTTTTCTCTAAAATTTAAATTATCCATTATAAAACTTAATAATGCGTTGCTTAACTACCATGGTTTGAAATATCTTTTACTTAAGGCAAAAACTATTCAAATATTTTCAAACACTGGTACAGACTTAATACATAAGAAAATATCCACTACATCTGCTGGGAAAAATAAAAGACTGATGGGATCCATAACAATATAAAACTAACTCTAGAATGATGCTCCGTTTCTTCATGCTCTCCCCAATGCCTCCCCATTACAAGATATGTTTTCACAGGCTATAGTAGAAGAAATTGACTTTACTGGCAAGGGAAAATTATTTACTAAAGGAATTCACATTCTATGAAGGAAATAAAATGTGAAAACATTTGAGCGTAGTGTCCACAAACACTTTACAATTGTTCTACAACAAAACTGAAAATGATATTTCTTAGTGTTCTACAAGGGTATATGAAGTTTAAAAGATCAACCCTCTAAACACAAATCCAAGTAAACTATGAAGGAACAAGATACATTCTTCTTTTCTTCCCCACTAACTTTGATAGGATTATTTCTCCCCAGAATGTACCTGTTTCCAAAACTACTGTCCCCAACCCTGCATTTCCCTCCATTTATCTCTATGATTCATTCCCACTAATCTGACCACAACTTTCTTACTCTTGTCTCCGTAAGAATCCTCTGCTCATTGTACACTCATCCACCTTTATGTATCCCTCATCTGCCTTTTATTAAGCCTTCCTGCTGTACCTCCTCCATGCTCTGGGGCCAAAATTGTCATGTCTTATGCCTATTTCTATCTCTACACTAGAGCAATGCCAACAGTCAAATGACCTCAATGAGTACAAGAATGATGACGTTATTCATTCAGGAAATACCTGCAATGTCTACTATGTGCTAATTAAGCATTTTTTGAGCTGATATGTATACAATTTATGGAGTATATTATTCAAATGGGATGAAATAGACAATTAACAAATAAATAACTAGAAAATAGCTTAGGCAGTAATAGGTCCTATGGAGAAAATCAAAAAAGAGGAAAGCAGCTTGTCACTTCTCAGGGAAAGCCTCTCTGACAGGAAATCATTTAAGCAGAGACCAGAAAGGGTGAAGAAGCAAGCAATGTGGAAGCTAGGACAAAACATTCCAGATAACTGGGAAGGCACATGCAATATCCAAAGTCAAATACAAATTTAATGTGTACTTGTGTGGCTGGAGCACAGTGTAAGAACAGACCACAGAGGTAGCTAGGCTCCAGACCATGTAAGGCCTTATAGGCCATGGTAAGAACCTTGAGTTTTACTTTCAATGAGAAGAAGTGACATGATCTGATTTGTGAGTTAAAAATAGCAGATAGTGTGAGGAGAAACAGACTGTAGAAATGCAAGAAGGAAGAATTACAGTTAAGAGGCAACTGTAGCAGGTCAAATGAGAGATTATGGCAGCTTTGGCTGGAGTGGTAGTATGGAAATGGTGTGAAATGATGAGATTCTGGGTATCTTTTTAAGGTACACATAATTAGATTTGCTGTTGATTGGATATGACATATGAGAGGAGTCAAAAATAACTCCATGCAACTAAGGGATTGGAAGAACAGACCTGCCATTTACTGAGATAGGTAAACACTGCTAAAATAGCAAGTATAGAGTACAAAAATCATTATCAGACAGTAAAGTTTAGACACCATGTGGAAAGTTGATACGTGAGTCTGAATTCAGGTAAAAGGTATGGGTTGATGACATTAATCTGAGAGTATGCCATGGATGGATGGTATTTAAGACCATTAAACTAAATGAGATCACTAGCGACTGAATACCCAAGGACTGAGCCACAGAACTGCTGTAGAGGCTGGGACAACGAGGAAGGACAAGCAAAGGAAACTGAGAAAGGGTGCCTAGAAAAGGGTGAAGAAAATCCAAAAAAGTACCCTGGGTGTCAAGTAAGAAAGTACTTTAAGAAGAAAGACAGTAGACTTCTAGTTTCTGGTAAAGATGCATTATATTATTCAGACAAACCCTCCCATATAAATAAAACAAAAAGGAAAAATACTGAATAATATATATACATATCCACTTTATATACACACTTTATATAATCACATCGAACTATGCAGATTACAAACACACACACAAATGCTTAAGAGGACTGTCTGGGCCGGGCGTGGTGGCTCACGCCTGTAATCCTAGCACTCTGGGAAGCCAAGGCAGGTGGATCCTTTGAGCTCAGGAGTTCGAGATCAGCCTGAGCAAGAGCGAGACCCCATCTCTACTAAAAATAGAAAGAAATTAGCTGGACAGCTAAAATATATAGAGAAAATTAGCCGGGCATGGTGGCGCATGCCTGTAGTCCCAGCTACTCGGGAGGCTGAGGCAGGAGGATCGCTTGAGCCCAGGAGTTTGAGGTTGCTGTGAGCTAGGCTGACGCCAC
>CAUYSK010025364.1:0-19158 GCA_963575035.1 Avahi laniger | reverse complement strand
TCAGCCTCCCAAGTAGCTGGGACTATAGGCATGTGCCACCATGCCCGGCTAATTTTTTCTGTATATTTTTAGTTGTCCAGCTAATTTATTTCTATTTTTTGTAGAGACGGGGTCTTGCTCTTGCTCGGGCTGGTCTCGAGCTCCTCACCTCGAGCAATCCTTTCGCCTCAGCCTCCCAGAATGCTAGGATTACAAGCGTGAGCCATCGTGCCTGGCCACAACTTTTGGTTTTTATTGGTGTGAATAATTACCTCATTTTTCCGTTTACTTAGTTTTCTATCAACATATTGTTAAATTTTTCCAAATGCTTTAAAAGCTCTGTGAAACATTTATCAATATTCTTCATATGCTCAAAAGCTTCAGTTCAAGTTTTTCCCTGAAGACCTTTGTCTCAGAGTCCATCATCCCCTGTTTCTTAGCTGTCCTGTCTTCTTTTTTCTTGGTTCATACCCTAATTTGGCTAGAGCGCAACCTCCGTTAGCTTCCTGAGGAAGGGTGCCTAGGAGGTAAATTTTTAGAATCTTTGCATATCTATAAATGTCTTTTTTCTGTCTTGACATACGACTGCAAGTTTTTCTAGATTTAAAATTCTGAGCGTGAACTCATTTTGCCTTTATAAATTTGAAGACACTGTTTCATTGTCATCTGGCTGCCAATGTTGTGTAAGTCTAAATGCTACTTTAAGTCCTGATCCTTTGTAGATAATCCCCTCCCCCCCTTTTTTTTCTCTAGAAGCCTTTAGGGAACCTATCTTCATCCCTGAAACTTCATGACCATGTGGGCTTTTTTTTTTTCCGTTCATTGTGGTGGGTACTTTCTAGGAAACTAATGCTTTCTGAAAACTAATACTTTTAGATGTGGGAAATTATCCTTTATTATTTCTTTGATTACTCCCTCCCCCTCATTTTCTATATTCTCTCTGTGCCTCCTGTTATTTGGATTTTGGATTTCATGAATTGCTTCTATAATCTTCTACTCATTTCTCTTTTCTATTTTCCATCTCTTTGACTTTTTGTTCTCTGTTTTGTGAAATTTTCTTGACCTAAAGGCCAATACCTTTACTGAATTTTTTTCTACCATCCTATCTTTAATTTTCAAAAGCTTTTTCTTGTTTTCCAATTGCTCCTTTTGTATAGCATCTGTTCTTTTTTTGGTAATGTAACATTTATCTATCTATCTGTTTGCTTTTTTTCTTTTCTTTTTTTTTTTTTTTGAGACATAGTCTCACTTTGTTGCCCAGGCCAGAGTGCCGTGGCATCATCATAGCTCACAGCAACCTCAAACTCCTGGGCTCAAGCGATCCTTCTGCCTCAGCCTCCCAAGTAGCTGGGACTACAGGCATGCTCCACCATGCCTGGCTAATTTTTCTATATATTTTTAGTTGTCCAGCTAATTTCTTTCTATTTTTTTTTAGTACAGATGGGGCCTCGCTCTTGCTCAGGCTGGTCTTGAACTCCTGAGCTCAAGCAATCCTCCCGCCTCAGCCGTCCAGAGTGCTAGGATTACAGGCATGAGCCACCGCGCCTGGCCTGTTTGCTTTTTTTCTGTTCTTTTAGTTGTCTGTTTCCTTCAGGATTTTTGTTTGTTTGGGACATGGTCTTTTATAATGGAGGCTCTGATAATCAAATAGCTGGTGATACTTGGCTGGTTGTTTGCATTTAAGAGTGAGGCCTTAAAATATTAATTGGCAGTTCAGCCTTAGTGGGTTTACTGATTCTGGATTCTTTGCTGGTGATTGTGTGTGTGTGGTGGGGGGAGGTTTGTCTCTTGAATTCTTTACTGTGAGGCTGTTCAGTTTCTCCAGAGAATTATTTCCAAATCTTCTGTGTCTCGGCTGGCCTTCTGGAAACAGATGTAGAAAGGTGGCCATTAAGAATGCAGATTTACATAGAATGTTCCTGCTTCCATCCCTCTGCTACCACCACTGTGCCTGGTATCTCCAGATTCAGAGCTTTTTTTTTTTTTTTATCATATCCGGCCTAGATTTTTTAATTTTTTTTTTTATTTTACAGGTTCAGAGCTTTTATGGGTTCATTTCCTCCTGAGAAAAAACCCCCAGTCTTCTGGTAGAGAAAGATAGAAGTTTTTGGTAGAATGAGGATGTTTACCAGTTTTGTGTCCAGATGTTTAACCAAACTCTGATTTTAGCCATGCACCTTACCCCATCTCTGCCTCCTGCAGTATGTTGTATCTTCAGGAGTGAGCTTTTCTGGGGTTGTGTGAAGCAGATAAGCTTTGTGTCTCATCAGGTTCCCCTCTGTGGTCACTCTGGATGTGGCTTCCTTCACCTTGCTAAGTGAGTGGTCACTCCGATCTGCTTTTTGTCTTCTAAGACTTTATTGAGTTTGCTCTTCTATTGTTGTCTTTTCTCCCATTATCTTTGTTCTTTCTTTCATTTGTTCATTCAACAAGTACTGTTGCACCTCTGCAAGTACTGGGCACTATTCTAGATGCTTAGGATACAATAATGAAAATACCCCTTATCTTATGGAACTTAAATTTTAGCTGGGAGGAGGATTTTTTTAAAAAAAAAGTAAACATAATAAATAAGTAAATTATATGGTATGTTAGAAAGTGTTAAGTGCCATGGGAAAAATACAGTGGAGCAAGGAGAATAAGAAGTTCTGGGGGCTGGGGAAAGTGCAGATTGTAGTTTTAAATAGGGTCAAGGTAGTCATCATTGAGAAAATGATATTTGAATAAAGCAGTGATTCTCAACTGAGGGCAGTTTTGTCCTGGAGGGAACATTTGGTGATGTCTGGAGACATTTTAGGTTGTCACCACTGGGGCATGGTTGGTGATGCTATTGGTATCTAGTGGGTAGAGAGGCCAGGGATGCTGTTAAACATCCTGCATGGCTAGGCATGATGGCGCGTGCCTGTAGTCCCAGCTACTGGAGAGGCTGAGGCAGGAGGATCTCTTGAGCCCAGGAGTTTGAGGTTGCTGTCAGCTAGGCTTATGCCATGGCACTCTAGCCCAGGCAACAGAGTGAGACTCTGTTTCAAAAAAAAAAAACCAAAGCTCCCGCCCCCCACCATACAACATCCTACAATGCATGGGGCAGCTCCCTACAACAAAGAATTATGTGCCTCAAAATGTCACTAGTGCTGAGGTTGAGAAACCCTGGAATACAGACTTAAAGAAAGTGAGTGTTAGCTATGCAGAGGTCTGAGGAAAGAGCATTCTGGACAAAAAGAATAGTTATTGCAAAGACCCCAAGATGAGAGTGCGGCTGGCTTTTTGGAAGAACTGACAGTAGGCCCCGATGAATGAGGGGAAGAGGTGAGAATTAATGAGGGCCAGATCATGTAGTGCTTTGGGGTCATTGTTAGGACTTTGGCTTTTATTTTGAATGAAATGGGGAGCCATCAGAGGTTTTGACTGGGGGGAGGAATGCCATGACGTGATATGATTTAGGTTTTTAACAAGATCACTCTGGTTGCTGTGTTGATAATGGATTATGGGGGGGTAGGAGGGTAGAAGCAGGGAGACCAGTTAGGATGCTGTTGCAGTAACCTAAGTGAGAGATGATATAGACCAGTGGTAGCAGTGGAGATGGATATACCTTGAAGATAGAACAACAGGTTTTATTTTTTTTTTTTTTTTTTTTTTTGAGACAGAGTCTCACTGTGTTGCCCGGGTTAGAGTGCCATGGTGTCATCTTAGCTCACAGCAATCTCAAACTCCTGGGCTCAAGCGATCCTCCTGCCTCAGCCTCCCAAGTAGCTGGGACTACAGGCATGCGCCACCATGTCTGGCTAATTTTTTCTATATATTTTTAGCTGTCCAATTAGTTTCTTTCTGTTTTTGGTAGAGACGGGGTCTCGCTCTTGCTCAGGCTGGTTTCGAACTCCTGAGCTCAAACAATCCACCCACCTCAGCCTCCTAGTGAACTAGGATTACAGGCGTGAACCACTGCACCCGGCCCAACAGGATTTCTTGATGGATTGAATGAGAAGTATTAAGAGAAAGAAAGGAGTGAAAAATGGCTCCAGGTGTTTGGGTAGGGCAAGTGGAAGGATGGAGTTACTATCAACGGAGGTGGGAAAGACTGTGGTAGAGCAGATTTGGGTAGGGAAGATTTGTAGTTCAATTTTGAACATGTTGCATTTGAGATGCCTATTAGACATCTGAGTGGATATGTTAAGTAGGTAGTTGGATATATTAGTCTGGGGTTCAAGAGAGAGAAATCCAGGAGTTGTTAGCATGTAGATGTTATTTAAAATCAGGAGACTGGGCAGAGATCACCAAGAGAGTGGAGAGTAGATAGAAAAGAGAAGAGGAACAGGGTCCGAGCCCTGGGGCATTCCCATTTTAAGAAGTTTGGGAGAAGAGGAAGAACCAGTAAAAGAGACTGAGAAGGAACAGCCAGTGAGGTGTAGGAAACAGGAGTGTGGGGTCCTGGGAGCCAAGGAAAGAAAGTGAACGAACAAGAGGTGGCTCATCATCTGTGCCCGATGCCACTGATAGGTTGAGGAAGGAGGACTGAGAATTGACCATTGGACTTCATAACAAGGTTGGGGTGACTCTAATGTGAACTGTTTGGGTGGAGTAGTGAGGACCCGATTCAAGTGGGTGAATAGGAGAAGAATGGGAGGCAGTGAATAGGTACAGTTCTTGCTAGGAGTTTTGCTATAAAGAGGAGCAGAGAAATGGAGCAGTAGCTAGTAGGGAATGTGGGATTGAGAAGGTTCCTTTTTTTTATTTCTTCTTAAAATGGGACAGTAAGAACATGCTTGTATATTGATGAGAATAATCCAGTACTGGGAGAGGGAAGTAAAAGGAAAGACAGAAGGGAGAATTGTTGGGAACAATGAGCTTAAGTAAATAAGCTCATGCTTTTTAAATTTTATTTTATTTTAGTAGGATTTTTAGGAGGAATATTCTGACATTTTTTTTTTTTTTTTGAGACAGAGTCTCACTCTGTTGCCTGGGCCAGCGTGCCGTGGCGTCAGCCTAGCTCACAGCAACCTCAAACTCCTGGGCTCAAGCGATCCTCCTGTCTCAGCCTCCCAAGTAGCTGGGACTACAGGCATGCTCCACCATGCCCAGCTAATTTTTTCTGTATATTTTTAGCTGCCCAATTAATTTCTTTTTATTTTTGATAGAGACGGGGTCTCGCTCTTGCTCAGGCTGGTCTCGAACTCCTGACCTTGAGTGATTCACCCGCCTCGGCCTCCCAGAGTGCTAGGATTACAGGCGTGAGCCACCACACCCAGCCTTTTCTGATATTTTAACTAGAAAGTCCCTTCTTCAATCTTAGGCATTCCCATATAAGAATAGGAGTTTCGGTCTCCATTTTACAATAAAGAAACCAAGGTCCTAGAAGCCATATTTCATATTTATTTACCCATTATCTTCGAGGTCAGGCTCACCTGTTTAATTACCATCCTTCCAGAATCTCTATTAAATTTGAATCTTGCTTCCAAGAAGCATTTCTTTCTAACCAGCCCGTAAACAACAGTCAAACTAGTCTTTCTTTAAATCACAAACCTTAAATTTTGAAAACTAGCCAGGTGCGATGGCTCACAGCTGTAATCCCAGCAATTCGGGAGGCTGAGGTGGGAGAATCGCATGAGCCCAGGAGTTTGATATCCTAGCCAATATACTGAGGCCCTATCTCTACAAAAAAATTTAAAAAATCAGCCAGGTGTCATGGTATGCGCCTGTAGGCCTAGTTACTCAGGAGGATGTGGCAAGAGGATCGCTTGACCTCAGGAATTTGAGGTTACAGTGAGTTATGATTGCACCACTGCACTCCAGCCTGGGTGACAGGGTGAGACCCTGCCCCCCCCAAAAAAAATTGTTTTTGAAAACTATGTTCAACATAAATCAAGTTTATATTGCATTTATATGAAATTACAGTGAAAGTGATCAAGTGCAGCCTTAATTGATTTAACCCTGTCTGATAGCATTGTTTTTTTTGGTATAACTCCTCCTTCCCTGCATAATTTGGGGTTTGTTTAAAAATATGGTGGACCTAGACTGCATGCATTATGAAAACAAAAGGACCTAGTAAATCAGACAGTGTGTCCTGTTGTGGTAGCAACTGGCTTTTGTTTGAAAAGTTTGGCTTTAAGGATTTTTGAGATCCCAAAAACTAAATCAGGATTGCATGTGACTTTTATTCACCAGGAAGAAATGGAGGATCTAAGGTATAATGTAATTGGCACCTGGTTAGATGAAGAAATATAGAAATGATAGGCTAACATTAGGAAGTTATAAGTAAGAATGGAATCATAGCAGCTTAGTAATACATTCAGAATTGCTGCCAGGAGGAATTCACAGAAATGGAAGATTATTATATTCTATGCTGTATATAGAATAAACTGAGATTCCATATATGAATACTTTTCCTGTTCATTCATTCATACCTTCTTTTAATAATATTTCTTGAGCATGTAGTATGTGCCAGAGTAATGATACAACTCTAAGCCTTCATGGAACTTACAGTTTGGAATATTATTCAATGGATAGCATCCTCTGGAAGGACACAGGGCAGGGACCATGTTTTTTATACCACTGTATTAGTCTGCTAGGGCTGCTATAACGAAATACCGCAGACTGGGTAGCTTAAACAGCAGGTATTTATTTCCTCACTGGAGGCTAGAAATCTAAGATGAGGGTCTTGGCAGGTTTGGTTTCTTCTGAGGCCTCTCTCTTTGGCTTACAGATGGACACTTTCTTTCTGTGTCCTCATGCTGTGGTCTTTTCTCTTTGTATACCCATCCTTGGTGTCTCTCTGTGTGTCCAAATTTCCTCTTATGACACCAGTCAGATTGGATTAAGGCCTGCCTTAACGGCCTCATTTTAACTTAATCACTTCTTGTAAAGGTTTATCTAAATATGGTCACATTCTGAGGTACTAGGGGTTAAGGCTTACATATATGGATTTTGGGAGGATACAATACAGCTCAAAACAGTCACCTAGCATGAATAATCAGCTGTGGAACTTGTTAGTTTTCCCCGTGTAATAATATCGTTTTCTTCCTAGTACTATGAAATATTCCTTCGACAGTCTCCGTTGGAACCCTGCCTTCTGTTTCACGAAGGTGGATACTGGCGTGAGCTCACAGTTCGCACCAATAGCCAAGGGCACACGATGGCTATCATCACTTTCCATCCCCAGGAATTAAGTCAGGTGAGCCTCACAGGATGATAGGGGCAGCTACTGTAGCAACCCTAACTGTTACTATACTGCTGTTGGTTTCTGGAAGTTTCAGGACATATAGCAGGAGCTACACATCCACAGAATATGTATGTCGATTGCGGAGAGGGGTTGGGGATGAGGAGGGGAAGATGGCAAGGATAATATTCAATCATAATTCTGGCATAATCAAACCGCAGAGACTGTGGCTAGTTACCAAATTAATTGTCATGTGAAGACTCCCAAGTATTTTCCACGAGAACTTTGTTCATGGCATTAGGTACTCTACTGAATCCAAAAGCCAGTTCAATAGAGACTAGAATGTCAGAAACTCATAACCCAAATAATGCTTTACATTTGTAAGCATACTTAGAGTTTTCAAACATTCACGTGTTAAAATATGCCTACACTTACAGGATCACCTCAATCAACTCGTGAAGCAGGCAGGAGAAGGAGAGATATTGTCACCCTCATTTTACAGATGAGCAAATGGAGGCATAGAAATACCCAAGGTTGAAGACTCAGTAAATAGCAAAGCTAGGATTTGAACCCAGGTCCTTTGATTCCTGACCTGGCATTTTTAATTCTATAACTCTAACGTGGTTTATTGCGATATATCCTTGTATCAGGCTAATGCTTAGGCTCTCTATAGTGATGTAAGAATTTCATAATGCTCTGAACTCAAAAAAAAAGATTTCACTACCATGCTCATTCTCTTCTGTGTCCCCTCTTTTCTTTCTCCTAGGACTCACGTCTTCTGAGATGGCGTTTGGGTGGGTGGTTGGGATGTCTGAGGTGGAGAAGTATGAAGAGAATTGAAAGGTTATTGCCTCTTCATGATGGGACAAAAGCTTAGTTTAGCTCCTTGTTTACAACAGTAATAACTCACACTTTCTTTAAAGAATTATTAGAGGCTCAAGCTAGAGGAAGTGCCAATTCTGTTGTGTAGGATTTGTCAAAAGCCGATAAGCAAAGCAGTGCTTCTACTGAGATGTGAAAATAGTGTGGGTTTTTTTTTTTTGTCCTGTAGAACCTTGCTTTATGTTAAGTGTTGTCTTTAATAGGATTTGAGAAATGTGTCTTCTTGTCTGACTGCTGCAGGGCTGATTACTGTAGAGTTTGGAGAAAAAATTTCTAAGAGATGAGTCTTTGCTTGACTGCTGATTTTGTGGTCTGGGCAGGAGGAGCTCTGTGTTCAGAAGGAGACTTTAAAGGAATTTTTCATCAAAGGCCCTGGAGCAGCCTGTGACTTGACCTCACTTTACTTCCAGGAAAGGTAAACCTGGGACAGCCAAACAGCAAATAGGAGCCTGATGGCTTGCCACAGTCTTGGTTTATGGATTGCTGATGCAGGGTTGCTGATTGATAGTAGAGGATCTGGGCTAAGTGATTTTGTACACCAGCCAGGTCTGGAAATCCAGGCCAGAATGTAGATGAGAGAGTGTCTGTATGAACTTCCATCCTCCGAGGGAAAACTCCTACAGAGCTCTCAGGGCCATGGCAAGGAGGCTGTGTCTCCTAGCTGAGATGCTAGGGCCTTCCCTTCCAACCAACCACTAGACATGGAATGGTCTGCCATTCCAAGATGCTTTCTTCTTTTATTCTTTTCCAGCACCATGACCCATTGCAGCCATCAGCAGTCCCCCTACCAGCTCCTATTTGGGGAACCTCACATCTTTGAAGATCTCCTAGGCTTGAAGGTCCGCATCTCTCCAGATGCCTTTTTCCAGATTAACACTGCTGGTGCAGAGATGCTGTATCAGACTGTGGGGGAGCTGAGTGGCGTGAACTCTGACACCGTCCTCCTTGACATCTGCTGTGGAACTGGCAAGTAGTAGCCCAGGGCCAAATTTGCAAGCTGCTTAGCTCCTAGGGCCCTTGCAGCTTACAAGGGTAGGTAGCGGGAGGTAGTGGTAGTGATGCAGACATAACCTTGTTGGTTTAAAACCCTAAAATACCTTCCTCTTATTCTCTCTTACCTCCCCAGGTGTGATTGGCCTCTCTCTGGCTCAGCATACATCCCAGGTCCTTGGGATTGAATTGGTGGAGCAGGCGGTAGAGGATGCCAGGTGGACTGCAGCCTTCAATGGTACACAGCTCACAGTCTGGGGAGAAATTAAGGGGTGCAATTGTTTCTGTGCTATGGAAAGGATTGTGTGGGAAGGGGCAACTGTCGTATCTCTGACCTGCAGGGAGAAAAAGAGGGGATTCTGGAGTGGTCAGAGTAGGATCTTGATGGTTTTCTGGAAAAGGTCCCAATATCTGATATTTTTTTAATTTCCTATCCAGAAGAGGAGTCTGAGGGAAGGAACAAGGCTAGGTAATAGGAAGGGCAGTGGCAAAACTTTAAACAGAATAGAAAAGCCTTCTTGACATTAAACTCATGAGGCATCATAGCATAATACAATAGGTTTCAAACCTATATTTTTAGCAACAAAACCTTTTCTTCAAACAAGATCTTACGTCAAACTGCAATATAGAAAACAGATCATCTTGTCCCCTCTAGTCCACCTCCAGACAGCTCCTGAGGCAATGTGTGAAAACGCCTGATATATCAGGAAGAGCACTTGAGTAAAAGTCAAGGTTCTTATCTTGGTATGGGTATTTATGTGCCATGTGAGTTTTTATTAATAATTTATAAAATAACACTATCTGGTCACTCAATCTGAAAGGCTTACTGAGATATTTCAAGGAAAAGTACTTTGGAAAAATTAAAGTACATCCCAAAGCATTTCTTTCATTGTTATTTTGAGGTATGCCAGATCCAAAGGGAACATGGCAGAGCCCTGGCTCCTGTACATTTCTCTTAGCTAAAGCTTCCCCCCCAACTGCTGGCCTTGAGGTATGTCACATGAGCCTCTCTTCCACAGGCATCACAAACTGTGAATTTCACACTGGTCGAGCAGAGACGATTTTGCCACAGCTGCTAAAGTCAAAGGAAGATGAGCAGTTAATTGCTGTGGTAAACCCAGCCCGCGCCGGACTGCGTAAGGATGACAAGCTAATTGGGTGTTTCCCATGAAGGCCACCAGCTTTGGTTCCTCATTCCCACACCATGCTAAGGGAGCTCCCAATGAGCTGGTCCTGAACTTGCTTCTTCTCTATTCCTAATCAGTCCTATGTGCTGGTCAGTGGGAGTTTGTGATAACTGGGACCATGGTAGTTTAATTATGTTAATAGCAAAGTATTTCTTCCTTCAGATTACAAGGTGGTTCGAGCCATTCGAAACTGCAGGGCTATCCGCACACTAGTTTTTGTTTCCTGCAAGCCCCATGGTGAAACCACAAGGAACGTCATTGAGTGAGTCTTCACTTCTTTTTTAAATTATTTTTTTCCCATTATCAAAGTAACCCATGCGTGCACACAATTTGGAAAATGCAGGGAAGTATAAAGAAACAGAAAAGAACATTATACCACCTTTAATAGTCAATTACAGGGCTGGGTCTAGGGTGAGGCAAGTCAGGTACTCAGTTTGGGTGTGAAATTTAAGAGGGTGCCAAAAATCTCAGCAATCAAGATAAATTTTAATGCAATATTTTCAGAAATCAAAATTGACCCTCGCAATTCATGATGAACAAAATATTAAATTTTTTTTAAAAGGTGGGATCTATACCTGTGCTCCTGCCTCACTGCCTTACTCTGATTCTGGCTTTGGTTCCAGTAAATCTTTATTTATAAAAGGAGATGGCTAGCTTACAGGTGGCAGTTTCCTAATTTGATATTCTAAAATATTATATCAAAATATTAGTTGTCTTAATTGCTGAGTTTTTTGGCACCCTATTAAATTTTGCACCCAATGTGAGTGCCTCTCATATCATTCTAGTTCTGGCCCTGGTCAGCTATTTTGATTTTTGAAATGTTTTCTTTTTGTAATCTTTCTCTTTTTAACATAAGTAATTTCTTTCTAACATTCAAACAACATAGGCAGGTATAAAGTACAGATGATATACCTGAACATAACAGGTGAGAATTAAAAGTAAATATATGTGATTATTATTTGTCAATATATTATAAAAAAGTAAGTAAATTGAGCTTTCAAGTCAATGAGCTAGAAAAAGAACAATAAACCTAAAGGAAACTGAAGGAAGAAATCAATAATGGTAAAAAAAATTCCATAAATTGGCCAGGTATGGTGGCTCACACCTGTAATCCCAGTGCTTTGAGAGGCCGAGATGGTAAGATTGCTGGAGGCCAGGAATTTGAGACCAGTCTGGACAACATAGTGAGACTGCATCTCTAAAAAAATAAAAAAACAAATAAATTATCTGGGCATGGTGGTGCACACCTGTAGTCCTAGCTATGTAGGAGGCTGAGGTGGGAGGATCACTTGATCGCAGGAGTTCAAGGCTGCAGTGAGCTATGATCATGCCACTGCATTCCAGCCTGGGCCACAGAGTGAGACCCTGTCTCAAAAAAAGTTTTTAATATAAGAAAGGGAAATTATACATGCACCCTAGGAAATCAAAGAATTTCTTTATAATCATGGAGTGCAAAAGCCCTAACAGTGAAAATTCAGAAGCTATATAATAAAAAGTTGTTAAATTTGACTACATAAAAATAACTTCTCCCATCATTACACCATACACAAAAATGAATTCAAAATGTGTCAGAACTAAACGTAAGAGATGAAACTATAAAACTCTTAGAACAAAACATAGGAGATTTAGAGTCTTCATGACCTTAGGTTAGGCAAAGCCTTCTTAGACATGACATCAAAAGCTTAAGACCAAAAAAACAAAAAAAAAATGATGAAAATGAAAAAAAGACGTATGTACTGCAAATGATACCATTGATAAAATGAAAAGACAAACTACAGAATAGGAGAAAATATTTGCAAATCATTTATAAGGGACTGGTATCCGGAAGTCAGACACAAAAGGCCCCATATTATATGATTCCATTTATAGGAAATGTCTAGAATAGGTGAATCCATAGAAAGAGAAAGTAGATTTATGGTTGGCTAGGAGTGGTAGTGGGGGTTTGGGGAAAAATGTGGCATGATTGCTAAGGGATGTGTGGTATCTTCTTGGGATAATGAAAAATGTTCCAAAATTGATTGTGGTGATAGATTTACCACTCTGTGAATATATTAAAAACCAATGAACTGTATAAATGGGTGAGCTGTATGGTACGTGAATTATATCTCAAAACTATTGAAAAAAACCAGTAATTTGTGCATGATGAAAAGCACCATAAATAAAGACAAGAGACAACATAACTGGAAAAAAATTGCAGTTCACGTCACAAAGACTTGTTTCCTTTATCTATAATAAACTCCTGGAGATCAATAGGAAAAAGTACAACAGCCCTATAGAAAAATGAGCAGATGATATAGAAAGGAAATGTTAGAAATGTGTTTATGAACCATGAGAGGCTGTTGTCTCTCCCATAATAATGGAAATGCAAATTAAAATTACCCTCAGATACTACTTTTTATATCTCAGATTGGCAAAAGTTCAAAAGTTTGATAATACATTGTTGGCGATAATATAGGGAAATGTGAATTCTAAAAAATTACTGGTGTAAATTGAATACTAACCCTATGTAAATTGGTACTCTCCCTATGGAGGGAAATTTAGCAATATAGATTAAAATTACAAATATATACCCTTTGACTTGGTAATTCCATTCCTGAGACTTTATCCTACAGGTATACTCACACATGTAAAATGGTATATATATACAAATTTATTTATTGCAGTATTTTAACAGCAAAAGGTAAAATATCCTAAAAGTCCATCAGTAGGGAACTGTTTAAATCAGCTGTGCTGCATCCATAATAAAACACTGTGCTGCTATAAAAGAGTGGAGATGTTCTCTATGATAATGAAAGCTCTCTAAGACATGCTATTTTTTAAACAGCTTTATTGAGATATAATTCATTTATTAAACAATTCAACTCCCTTTTTATTTAATAGAGATGAGATCTTGCTATGTTGCCCAGGCTAGCCTCAAACTCCTAGGCTCAAACAATCCTCCCACCTCAGCCTCCTGAGTAGCTGGGACTGTAAGTGTGTACCCCTATGCCCACCTTATTATTTTGATTTGCATTTCCCCAGTGGCTAATGATGTTGAGCATTTTTTCATGTACTTATTGGCCATTTTTAAATCTTTAGAGAAATGTCTGTTCAAGTCCTTTGCACATTTTTAATTGGGTTGTCTTTTTATTATATTATTGAGTTTTAAGAGTTCTTTTATATTCCAGATATAAGTCCCTTATGATTTGCAAAATTTTTCTCCCTTTCTGTGGGTTGTCTTTTCACTTTCTGAATAGTATCCTTTGAAGCATAAGAGTTTTTAATTTTGAAGATACCATCTATTTTCGGAGGGGCCTTGTGATTTTGGTTCTGAGCTATGTTACCAAAGTGTAAATAGCCAGGTACAGAATTGTCTGTATAATAGTAAACTATCTTTGTAAAAATAAAAGCAGAATAATATATATTTGTATTTGCTTGTATATGCATAGAGAATCTCTGGTAAGTTACACAAGAAACCAATAATAGTTATACAAGAAACCGATAATAGTTATCTATGGTTGGGAAGAACTGGGGAGATGGGAGTCACGGGTAGGAAGGAGACTTCACTGTATACCTTTTTATATTATTTCGTTTTGAATTAAATGAAAATACTTATATGCAAAACAAATTTAAAAAATGTAATGATTAAGGGTAAACCTAGAATTCCATTAACATTCATACTGAATAAAACAGTAAACATGACCTCAAAAAGCAAAGAAAATTTTATTTTGAAAAGACAGTATGTGTATATGGCAGAAAAAATTCAAATAATAGAAAAGAATATACAATGAACAATAAATTTTTCTACTTGGCTGGTTTGGATGTAAATTGGTACAACCTTTTTTAGAACACTTTGGTTATACATATTTTAGGGCCTTAAAAACATGTAGGCCTGGCCAGGCATGGTAGCTCATGCCTGTAATCCCAGCACTTTTGGAGGCTGAGGTGGGAGGACTGCTTGAGGCCAGGAGTTCAAGACCAGCCCAGGCAACCTACCGAGACCCCATCTCTATAGAAATGGGAAAAAAAGTAGCTGGGCATGGTGGCATGTGCCTGTGGTCCCAGCTATTCAGGAGGCTGAGGCAGGAGGATTGCTTGAGCTCAGGAGTTTGAGGTTGCTGTGAGCTACGATGGCACCACTGTACTCCAGCCTGGGCAACAGAGCGAGATCCTGTTTCAAAAGAAGGAAAAAAAAGTATAGGCCCTTCAACTCAACACTTCCACTAAATAACTGAAAATGTGTACAAAGATATAACTATAATATTCATGGAGGGACTTTTTTAAATAGCAAAAAGAAACTTAAATTTTCAATTGCAAGAAATTAGATAAACTATGTTACATTTATTTAATGAAATACCATATAGCCAATAAAAGTGAGACAGCTTTACATATAATGGACAGATGCTCATGATAAATTATTAACTGAAGAAATTGGTTATAAAGCAGTAATGTACAATATTTATAGTGTGACTCCATCTTTAAAAATCAATTTTAAATAGTTGGAAAGATACATCCTGAAAAGTTAGCAGTGGTGGTCCTTCTCTGAATGGTGAGTTTATGGTAATTTTTATAGGTCTCATTTTTGCTTGGCTATATTTTCTGTAATGAGCCTTTGAAATAAGGGGGAAAAAGTAATCTACTTTGAGAATTTTTAATAGAATAAATTTTAAAAATATTTAGTAATTACCTACTGTGTGCAAATCATACAGAAAAATATATGACCTAGGCCCCTCTCTCCATTCACCAGATATATATTGAACCCCTATTCTGTGTCACATAGTGAGAACACAGAGATGAATAATGAAATAGGCAGTTTTTGCCTCATTTCCACCCTCAAAAAGATTATACTGCAGTGAGGAAGTTGGTTAAGAAAAACAGTTCCATTAAATATGATAAATGCTCTATAAGAAAGAAACACAGGGGGCTGTGGGAACACAGAGGAAGGGCTTAAATTTTAAGTAATTGTGTTCTTGTAGGTCCTCCTTTTGTTTTGGAGAACTGACATTATGATCTATTTCTACAGGCTGTGCTGTCCTCCAAACTCTGCTAAGAAGCTCCTAGGCAAGCCTTTTGTCCTGAGACAAGCCGTACCTGTGGATTTGTTTCCCCACACCCCACACTGTGAGCTGGTGCTCCTGTTCACTCGATAAGCAGCCTCCTAGAAGACCACAGGCTACCTGTTAAGGCTGAAGTTTCACAAACTTTCAGGTTTGGCATATTGCTACATTGCAGTCACTGGGAGCATTACCAGAGAAACTAATGTTTGGATCATGAGCAGGAAGAATATAGTAGGTCTCCTGTCTGAGGCACATTTAACCTTAGTTTTCAGGTTCCCTTGCGATCGTGCTTTGTTGGCCTGGCTTCGACCACTCTCCACTCCTTGACCCTGGATCTGGACTGTTTCTTCCTTTTGCTGTTAGCCTGTCATGGTTCTCTTGGTCCTAGTTTATTTTCTTGTCTTTTCCATCTGAGTCTGTTTATGGCATGGCGACAGCTGAGCTTTTTATAGCAGCTGGTTATAATTTCACATTGACTAGCGTCTGTATTTGTTCAGAGATTTTACTATTTTTAGATGTTTTTGAGACTTCTGAGTTCATGAAGTAGCCAAGGATTAGAACTAGAAACAAATTTAGCTTTTTAAAAAGCAGAGTAAGCCAGGAAGTGATTGCAGGGTGACTGAGTGATCATCAGTAGAGATTCATTCCTTTGGGTTTTCTTGGCTTTGAGGCCTCTAGAATGCACTTCGATAATGTGGTTATACCTAAGAGTGATAGCACCAATTAATTCTCACCCATGGAGGGAGAACTGGTTATTGGAGAGGCCCTAAGGGAAAAGAGATTTTCAAAGAAGAGACTAAACAACTATGATTGTGCTGTGTAGTATGGAGGGAGAAAGCTCCAGATTCTAATATGTAGTATTATAAAGTAGGTGTTGAAAACTGACTCTATATTCAACATTCCTCTAGTCTATGATTTCTTCAACTCTGGAGTTGTTCTTAGATACTTGCCCAACAATTTAGATTATGTTTGGAAACTTTTAATGGCCTAAAGGATGTATAATTTTGCAAGCGTTGTCTCACTTACAAAATAATACCAGGTCTACTAGTATTTTTAATTCTTCTCAATCCCAAATACTTCTGGAGAAGCCTCGTTCTCAGGAAAATACGGCTGTTAAAGCTACTATATAATGTTTTGTATTCTTTTATGAGATGGTCAGTCAGGTGTAGCTACAGGAGAGGCTCAGAAAAACAAAGTCTATTTATACTCACAGATCCTCGAGGCAGAAGGAACGCCACACTGCGCAGGGTCACATGGGAAAGACACCAGAATGGTCAGGAGGCAGAAGGCGGGAACAAGGGGAAGGTTTAGGCCACTGCCTTTATTTAGGTTTCCTTGGGAAAGGCAACACAGGGCAGGGTGAAAAGTTTAGGATTGGCTAGTTTGAATAATTCTTGCAGGCTCTAAGTTATAGGGGTGCTCTCTAGTTGTTTTGTTGGTTTTGTCCCTGTGATGATTAAAACAGAGGAATATTGTCTCCTGGGGTGTATGGGCCTGATGGAGGAGGAATTGCTGAGCCCTTGCTATCTCTGAGAATTAACTAGCCCTGGGAGGAGCAGCCAGAAAGATTTTTTAAGATATCAGAACAGGATAACATACAGAAATACAGACCGGGTTGCTGGCTCACACCTATAATCCCAGCACTTTGGGAGGCTGGGGCTGGAGGATTACTTGAGGCCAGGAGTTTGAGACCACCCTGGGCAACATAGTGAGACCCTGTCTCTACCAGAAAAATTTTAAAACTTGCTGGGCATAGTGGCATGTGCCTGTAGTCCTAGCAACTTGGGAGGCTGAGGCAGGAAGGTCACTTGTGCCCAGGAGTGGGAGGTTACAGAGTTACAATGAGTTATGATTGTGCCACTGCATTCCAGCCTGGGCGATAGAGCAACAGAGCAAGACTGTATCTCCAAAAATAAAAAAATAAAAGAAATATACGCATTACATAAAATTATACAATACAATAAATATCCATTTTAAAAGGCTAGAAGGAAATAATCTAAAATGATAAAAGTGTTGGTTTATGGTAGTTACATAAGTTTTCTTTTCCATTTCCTTAGTTTTAAATTTTATGTAATGGAGTATATTATTTTTCTAACTAAAATTTTTAAAATAGCAATTATTTTTCCTCTTCTTTGTTCTCCATATCAGTAAATGGCAGTACCATCTACCAGTTATGTAAGCCAGAAACCAGAGTTCTCTTTCTCATTCTTGTATCCAACTGCCTACAAGGTTGATTCCTCCTGGACATCTTCTAGATACTCCAAAGTCAGTATATATATATATATATATATTTTTTTTTTTTTTTTTTTAATAATGACAGGGTCTCGCTCTTGCTCAGGCTGGTATCGAACTCCTGAGCTCAAATGATCCGCCCGCTTCGGCCTCCCAGAGTGCTAGGATTACGAGCATGAGCCACCGCGCCTGCCCGGCAGAAACTCAACATATCTAATGTTGAATGCTTTACATCTTTCTCCCAAAACTGTTTTTCTTCTATTCTTAATCTTGTCGAATATACCAGTCTACTCAGTCACCCAAGCCAGAAGCCTGGGAGTGATTTCTAAGTCCTCCTCCCATGCTATTGCCCCTATCTAATTTATCACCAAGTTGCCATCCCTGCATGCTACTGCCATCATCTCTCAACAGATTACTACTGCAAGAGTCATCTTCCCAACTGATGCTACTTGTATCCGCTCCTATCCCCCTCCATTCCATTCTCTACAGCCAAAGTGATTTTTCTAAAATGCAGGTCTCATTGTGTTTTCTCCATTGCCTTAAAATATGTCATTGGCTTCTTGTTGCTTTTAAAATAAAGTCCAAAATTCTTGATGAAGCTTAAAAGCCACTTCATAATCTGAGAACCTCATTTCTCTAGACACATTGAATTCTTTTCCCTGAAAAGGCAGCAGTTTTTCCATTCTGGTCCTTTTCACATTTTGTTTCTTCAGCTTGAAATGTTCTTTTCCCTACCTCTTCTGGCTAATTAACGTAGATATTCCTCCCTCAAGGCATATCTAAGGAATAAATAAATATACGATGGGCTGTGGACAATCAACTTGCTGGTAAGTTTGTTACTCTTATTTTTTTTGAGACAGAGTCTTGCTCTCTGTAGTCTGTTAAGTGTACAATAGCATTATGTCTCAAAAGCAATGTATATACCTTAATTTAAAAATAGTTTATTGCTAAAAAATGTTAAGGATCATCAGAGCCTTCAGCAAGTCATAATCTTTTTGCTGGTGGAGGGTCTTGCCTCAATGTTGATGGCTCCTGACTGACCAGGGTGATGGTCGCTGAAGTTTGGAGTAGCTGTAGCAATTTCATAAAATAAGACAATGATGAAGTTTCCAGTATTAATTGACTCTTCTTTTCATGAAAAGATTTCTTTGTGGCACATGATGCTATTTGATAGCATTTTACAGTAGAACTTCTTCCATAATTGGAGTCAGGCTTCTAAAACTTTGCTGCTGTTTTATCAACTAAGTTTATGCAGTATTCTAAATCCTTTCTTGTCATTTCAACAACGTTTACTGCATCTTCACCAGCAGTAGATTCCATCTCAAGAAACCACTTTCTTTGCTCATCCATAAAAAGCAGCTCCTCATCTGTTCCAGTTTTATGAGATTGCAGGAATTCAGTCACATCTTCAGGCTCCTCTTCTAGTTCTCTTGCGACTTTTTTTTTTTTTTGAGACAGAGTCTCACTCTTGCCTGGGCTAGAGTGCCCTGGCGTCATCCTAGCTCACAGCAACCTCAAACTCCTGGGCTCAGGTGATCCTCCTGCCTCAGCCTCCCGAGTAGCTGGGACTACAGGCATGCGCCACCATGCCTGGCTAATTTTTTCTATATACTTTTAGTTGTCCGATTAATTTCTTTCTATTTTTAGTAGAGACGGGGTCTCGCTCTTGCTCAGGCTGGTCTCGAACTCCTGAGCTCAAACAATC
>CAUYSK010025363.1:0-25353 GCA_963575035.1 Avahi laniger | reverse complement strand
AGGATTGCGTGCCATAGAGACAAGGTCATTTTGTGCATCACTCTGGCGCAAGTAACTGCTTACAATCTTCAAAGCAAGCTGGGTTACAGAAGCAGATAGCATTCATTAGATCGAAGGCCATTCTTTAAGCCTGGTATAATTGTAACTATTAACAGCTCCTACAGGAGTAACTGTTTCTCTACATTTTAACTCTTTCATGAACCTACCAGGAGCCTACTACAAGGCCGAGCTGAAGGGAGGATGTTCCCGTGGGATTAGGAGTCAGGTCTGCTTTCCTCTGGGCCCAGCCGGGGAGTGGTTCGCTCTCCTTCCCCCTCACCTTTGGCTTCAGGCATCTCTGCTTCCTTTGTTACAGCCGGTTCCCCTCGGCCCCAGGAACAGAGAGGCAGAGTCACCGAGGCTGCAAATGGCAAAGGAGTTTATTTGCTAGCTCGAGCCAGGGTCCAAGTCCCAGAGCGCCAGCGCAGTGGCCTCCCAGTGAACCAGGACCCCGCCCTGGAGCCAAAGTGAAGCTCTTATACCTTTTTTGCACACGACACACGGGTGGCGCACGACACGCAGGTTTCACACGACACGCTGGGCACACCATCCCCCCTCCCCCCTTAGTCCATTGGTTCCTTTGAGAGTGGCGGATCGTTTCGGCTCCTGATTGGTTGGCTCCAAGCCTCGGGATTTTCAATTTTCGCGCCGGCGCCAGTTTTGGTGCATTTCGGTTTCGGGAAAACTGAAACTTAGGCCTACTCTAGGAAGTTCAGCCTGTCGTAGAGTTACTCCTGCCCTGGTTTTTTTTTGATTAACTATATTTGACCAACAACTAAAGCAAGCACGGTTACAGAAGCAAATGGCATTAGTTAGAATCAAAGAGAACACATTTTTCTAATCTAAAACAGATTTTGTTCCACACAAAACAAAGTACATTCTCCTACTATCAATTCCTGTCTTACACCTTCTCCCCAGCAGAAGCAAGGACCACTGCCTTTAAGTCGAACAGACCTTGGTTCAAATCCTAGGTCTGGTGAAAATTCTCGAGGAAACTCTTAACCTCTCTGAGCCTCAGTTTCTTTGTGTAGAAAATGAGGACGATTCTATCACCGTCCTCCCTGGGGCACTGAAGGGATTTCATGCAGTAATGCGGTGTTTCTCCAAGTGTGACATGCACACGACAGGGGGTAGAGATCTGAGTTTCTGTTCATAGTGACACACCAAACCCATCATTTCACACGTCTTACTGCTTAGGGCAAGGCTAAGTATACAAATGCAACCCAAGTTAAAGACTGTTTTAATAAGATATTAAACGTGTGACAGAGATGACAAAAAGTGGGCTGGAGAGGGGGATGACTTCCATCAGGGAGCCCTGAACCACGATCGGGAAACCTGCCAGCTTTCTCTGCTCAGGGAGGCCACGCCACTTCGGTTGAAGTCTTCCACCCTGGTTGACTTTGGACAAACAAAACCAGGGAAAGAGCCAGGCTGGACAGGAAGGCTTGGTGACACTGGGCCCTGAGGCTAGCTGTCCCTTGGAGTCCCTGGAATTTCATCTCCTGCTGCTGCCCTCTTGTGGTCACAGGCTGTTCCCAGTGTCCTAAGCACAAGTCAAAGTAGAGCCCTGGGGACTTCAGGACCCTGCACAGCTCTTTCTGGCCCCTGTCACCTCTGCACTTCCCTGCCGACCCTCCCCCAAGCCTTCCTCTTGCAGCGAGTCCCAACTTCTCTCCTCCCCCAGACTCCTCGCAAATCAGCAGAGGATGCTCTGTTCTCAGGCGTGAACGCCAATGAGCTTAGCGTTCCCAGGGGACATTTGTTTTAAACGAGCATCCGGTTTAACAAACCAAATAAACTCCACTCAGCAGGAAGTGAAGTGGCTATAGTTTTGTGACAATGGTCTTTCCCTGGCTCCCAGCTTTCTCTACAGAACAGATCCTTCTCTTTAAGAAGGCATCAGGAATGAAATCCTTCTATTTCTTTCCAGGCAATTCTGTGAGAAACTTTTAAATAGTTTCACGTTTGGTGTTAGTCAGAAGAACATTATATTACTTATGACTGAAAACCCTAGATAACAGTGGTTTTAAAAAAAGATAAAAATTTGTTCATCTCCCATGTAAACAGAGGCAACCTGAGGCTGGAATGATGGCTCCCTGATCACCAGGTTCCTTCTAACTTGTTCCGCTCTTTTCCACACATGGCTTCTACCTCAGGGCCTGAGAAGGCTGCTGCAGCTCCAACAGTCCAGTCACTGACCAGGAGGAAAAGGCCGGAGAAGGGTGCACTGTGTTCCTCTGGAGTACTCACTGGTCTCCGTGGCAGCCCCCGGCAGGGCTTGGACGGGAGTTCACTGGCAGGCACGCTGGACCATGTGGCTCTTCGCTCCCCGAGTAGCCCTGCGCCCCGCTAACGCCTCGCATTGTGTCACTGAAGGGCGAGAGGACGGGGTTTGGAGCCCGTCAGCATCTCCTCCACAAGTCTTTTGCTGGAGTTCGAGAAATGTTCAGACCCAAGTGTGATCGGATCCCAGGACTAACAAGAGGCGCTAGCACTTCTCTCCCGCCATTGCGGAAATGCCGCAGGGGGCCGGGCCAGCGCTCCAGCCCTGCGGATGGCGCTGGGACCCCACCGTGGCCTGCCACTAGCCACTGCCGTGGTCTCGACAGAGGCGCCAACGTTCAGAGCCTCACTGTCTCCGAAACAAACTTGCTTCCCGCTCTAGCGCCATGACTTTATGTAATATTGCCGTGGCATCTGTGACCAAGCAGTTAAAAAGAAAATGAATGTAATTTTTTCCCTTTCCGTTATGAGCGTTAAATGCGGTGAATAATTAAGAACAGATCACCAATCGCTGGCTCCCAGGTGTCCTTTTAGCCTTGCCATCCTCCAGCAGAACTCCTTCCCGAAAGAACTGGCTAGAAATGGAGTCTTTGGCCAAGAAATCCATTTTATTTTCCCATTGAGCTTCGGAAGCAGAAGGTCTGAAGTGACTGACAAGGAACCTCGCGGTTGTGAAGTCTCTGTTTATATCCGGTAGTAGTGGCTGCAATCGCCCATCTCAAACCGTGGGGACGGGACACATTTGCGACCAATTGATAAAGGGGGTATCTGCTGTGAGCACTGTAATCTCGAGGAAACCGGGGTGCCAAAGGCACCTGGATTAGCCAAAAACCCTTCTATAGGAGCCCTTCTAGAGCTCTTTTCAGTTGCTAAGACACTGTGTTGGAAAACACCTCCTACCCCCACCCAGAGGAAGAAAATCACAACCTGCCACTGCTCAATCCTTATAGATAGCCAAGGAGCCCTAGCATCTGGGCTAATCTGCAAACAAAAAAGCCACCTTGACTGCTTCTGAAGCAAGAGAGTGAACCTGTGTGCTAGTCGGTCACCATGGCTACGAGATACTACTTTTCTAGTTCTATGTGACATAAAAGGTGAGCTGGATGGTGGCAGGAAGACAATAAATAGGACACCCAACTAGCAAATGGGGCACCAGATGGCATGCCTGTCGGGCCCCCGGTCCCAGGCTGAGCCTTGCTCCTGATTTGGGAGAGACTCCCGGGAGACTGGCCGCCTGACAAGGAGGACAGCTCCCCCAGATGTAAGGTAGTGATGTAGGGAAAGCGATCCAGACAGTCCTGGAACAAGGCAGAGCGTGTCTGGAACTCCGGTAAAAAAAACACTGGGCCAGGTGCGGTGGCTCACGCCTGTAATCCCAGCATTTTGGGAGGCTGAGGCGGGTGGATTGTTTGAGGTCAGGAGTTCAAGACCAGCCTAGGCAACATAACGAGACCCTCTCTGTACAAAAAATAAAACAATTAGCCAGGCATGGTGGCATGCACTTGTAGTCCCAGGAGGCTGAGGCTGGAGGATTGTTTGAGCCCAGGAGTTCAGGGTCAGCCTGGGCAACATAGGGAGACCCCATCTCTAAAATAAATAAACAGAAGTGAATATAACAATGGAAGATAGGGGAATCAAGGACTGAGTTCTGGTGCCTTCCAACAAGGGGAAGAAAAAAGGGATAGGTGGTTGGGGCAAAAGAAGTCAAGAGGATTTTGTAAGAGCGTGATGTGTATGATCCATTGAAAAGGGTGGAGAAATGATGATCTAGGAGAGATCTGGGGGAGAATTGCTAGAGTGATGTCCTTGAGTGGGTGAGGGAGGATGAAAGAGATTAGCTCTGGATAGGAAGATGGCTAATTCGGTATATGAGTACAGATGCTAGTGGGTGGGTAGATGTGGTGGCAGGAGTCTCTGGTTCTTTTCTGATTTCTTTCATTTGTTTCCGAGAAATAGGAAGCCTAGTCATCAGCTGCGTATGAGTGTGGAGGCAGGAAGTAGGAGGTGTTAAAAGTTTGAAGAGAGAAGGGTGTGGAATATTTAACTAGCAAAGTGAGAGAGTAAGTGAAGTTGGGAAATGTAGCAGTAAGGTTTGTGGTCATGCATTTAAAATCAGACCAATTACCATGATTGTGTGTTTTCTGCACTTAAATTCAGCCTGAGAGGTATTAGCATGGAGTGGGTAGAGAGTTGAATTTAACTAGGGTTGTGGTTTTGACAAGTGAGTTTGATAAAGTAAGAAAGAGGCAAGAAAAATGAGGGTCCATAGAGAGAGTGATTATAGTTATGGACTATAAAACTTAAAGTGAGTGAGGAGGGAAGGTGAGTCCTCAAGGGAGAGAGAGAGAGTGAGAAAATAGTATGTTCGATGGATTGGAAGTTCCTGGTGGGAGTTACAGTGGGGCAAGGATATTGCAAGACAAAACCCGAGATTATGGAAGGAGCATAGTCACAGGCCATGGCAAGGTCAAGAGTATGACTGGGGAATGAGGGGCTGAGATAGAATGGAAGACAGGCTCGGTGGAAGAGGTCAAGGAACTGAGAGACTAGGTTGTTAGACGAATCACCGTTGATGTACATATTGAAATCGCCAAGAACTAAGAGACAGGAGGAGAAATGGAAAGAGCATGACATTGAGCCCAGAGGGAGAGTGAGTGGTGGTTAGTAGCTGAGAGCAATAATGAGGGGTGCTGTATGCATGTGTACACATACCACTCGGCTATATGATTAGCTGAAATGAGATGAAAACTTAGGGTATTTTAAGGGTGGATGGAGGGAACAACGGTCTAAGCAAGGAGAAACAAGGAAATCTACCCCAACCACAGACCCAGCTGTAAAAGGCCCTTGTAGAGAGTAGAAACTGCTTCTGTTGGAAATTGCTGCTGGGGAGACCAGTGTCCTTACAAAAAAGCTAGATTTTGGTTAAAGAAAGAAGGCGGAGGGAACTTCTGAATAGAGGGATTTTTCTGGTGGTAGACTATGAATTATGAGTAAATAGTAGAAAATTTTGAGGATAGGGAAGAGATGGGAGGTGGGGAGTAAATTGCAGAGTATCTTTTATGAAATTTTGTGAAATGGAGATTCAGGGCACTTAGGGGTGATGTTGGGAAGAGAGAGTGACGGAGTGATGTGTGTACGTATACAGATTTATACACATGCATACACTAAGTACAGATGCCCGTGTTGAACATATTATTATGTGGTTTTAAGTTGAATTGTTTTCCTCTGTTCTTTTTAAAATGTTAAATTGGTTTTTAATATAAGAAATATGTAATATTATCTTTATTTTCCTCAATAATCTGGATTCTCCTTTTGACTTCCTTTTTTTTTAACAGATGCATTTACCCTTTGACCCAGCAATCTCACTTCCGAGAATCTATCCTACTGATGTTTCTGCACATATATGAAATAACACACATATGAAGTTATTTCTTGTGGCATTATTTGTAATAGCTGAAGACTGGAAACAATTCTGTTGCCCAGCAGTTAGGCACTGGTTGAATAACCTTGAATATGTTCACAAAAAGAACATAAAAGCAAGATTTTTAGTATATATTGTTAAATGAAAAAAGCAAGGTACAAAACAGTGAATACAGAAACTTGCTTTTTGTGTAAGAGAATGAAAACTAATAATTAGATATACATATATATTTGTATTTTTATATTTAATATGCAATACATATATCATATTTCTATATAAATAAAAGAAAAGGAAGATATTAGTAAAAGTTAGACATAAGAAGTGAGGGGGAATGGAGTTGAATAGATGGAGCTAGGGGTTGGACTTCGTAGTGTATACCTTTTTATACAGTTTTTATTTTTTAACCATTTAAATGTACAATCTTTTCAAAAGTAATGACATATTTTAAAGATGCTACCATTATTTTAATCAGTAAACTGAAACCTCAGTTATTTTATATTCTCCCCTCTCCTTAGCTCTCTCCATTCTTCTCTTGATCTGTTTATTGCCTCTCCTTTCCCTAATTTATGACCTTTTTTCCTTTCACTGTGAAACCTTTAAGAATGTAGACTCAGTAACTTCTCCCATATACTGCTCACGTTTAGAGTCTTGAAAACTGATTTCTGTCTCCCTCATTCTACTCTCTTGGAGATCATCAAATCTAGTGCTGGGTTCTGAGTCTTCATCCTTTTCCACCTGTCTGTAGCAGTGGGCACCATATAACCCTCTCCTGCCTTAGCCTATGTGGATTACCCTCTCTTAGTGGGACTAGGACTCTCCGGTGGCTTTCTTTTTTTTTTTCTGCCTTCTCTTTTTTTCTACCACTTTCTACACATGGGCATTTCCTGAGCTACTGTGCTTGGCTATCTTTTCTTCTTTCTCAATATTCTCTGGCTATCAAATTTTTGATTCAAAAATAAGCAATTTTTTAATGTTTCATTTGGAAAATCTATTCTAAAGTATGATTTTTCTCTCTGCTAGCTATCTATTCTTATATATTTGATCATCATTTCAATACCAATAATCATCAGGTTTTTTTCTGTTTAAAAATCTCTGCTGTCTCCCCATTTCCTGCCCAATAAGGTACAAACCTCTTAGCTTAATCTTAAAGCCTTCCAAGAATATCAACCTACGTTGCTTTTTATCCCATTTACTCCACTGCTTTTGCCTGTGATCCAACCAGTTGGATCTCTGTCTGCTCCCCACTTCTCTGTCTCTCCTTAAGCTGTTTTTCCCATTCTCAATTGTTCTTCTTCAATTTCATCTCTACCAACCAAAAGACTGCCCACTGCAAATAACTGTGTTCCATGAATCTTCCCAAACAAGTATGATGACTCATCATCTGACTATCATTTACCCCTCCCTCACAGAACTCCTCTTGTGCTGACATGCATTCTCATTCCTGAATCACCTTCCCTCTCCCCACCACACTAGATAATGGGTTCCCTGAGAACTAGAAGTGTATCCTTTCCACGTACCCACTGGAACAACTAGTGCAATGCCTATTGTAGTGGTTACTTAGTAACTATTGAAAGAAAGAGAAGGCAGGGATTAAGGTGACATTAGACATTGTTCATCATGACAAAATTTCCCCATTCTGTAATTGGGTGATCTTTCTTCAGGCAATGATGACCACACATTTAGAAAAATTCTTCCTTTTTCTTTGCTTTGGAATGTGGATTTTTAAGTTAAGTTATCCTCTTTTATGTCCTTAATTTAAAGATGATTGTGATTTTATCATTATTAGTAAAATAGGAGTTTACTGAAATCAACTGACTTATTCATTTAGTAACGATTTTATGGGCACTCAGCCATGTGCCAGAGATATTTTTCCTAAGGGGAAAGCAAGAGTGTTTAAGGTACCTAGACTAATCTCTCTCCATGATCTCTCTTCTGAGCCCCAGATCCATGTCTACCAGCTGCCTGCTGAACATTTTGCTGAGATGACCAGGAGTACTTTCAATGCAACAATTATAAAATAAATCTTACTCTTTTTCCTGCAAACCAGCTCCTCTTACTTCTGTGCTTTCCTTTCAGCAGATTGTACTACCACTCACTCAACGGCTGAGGGCAGGAGCCTGGAAAGCATCCTTGATTCCTTCCTCTCCCTTACCTTTCATATATAATTAGACACCAACTCATGCTGATTCTACTGCCTAATTATTTCTCAACGTTGTATCTTCTTTTATCTTTCACTTGCCATTTTCTTTATTCAGGTACTTATTTTCTTTTATTTACTCCACTGTATTAATCCTCTAATAGGTTTCCAGCCTCTGGATTCCCTGCCTTCCATTCTGTCCTCCGTGATGCTGCCAGAGTGACCTACAAAACAAATCTCATATACAGCCCCACACGCTTAAAGCACTTCAGTGGCTCCCTATTGTTTATAAAATGCCCAAAGACTTGCAGAGCCCCTGCAATATCACTGCACCTATCTTTCCAGTTCCTCTGCCCAAACCCAGCTCCCTATGCTCCTAAGGAACCAGCTCCAGCTACTACTTCACATTTCTAGATTAAATCTTGCTTTTAAAATTCCTCCTTGCCTTTGTGGAAGCTCTTTTGCCTATTTACAATGCCTATTCTCAACCTCGTCTTTTCTCATTCTTCATAGAGCTCACAAACTTGCTTAAGAGCAGTGATATCTGGTTCTAAATTGGGTTAATTTTCCACATCAGATCTAAGCCTTTGGTGCGATGTTTTACATTCCATGTGGCTGCCTCTACCCCTTTTGTGCAACTAGGGAGCACAGAAACATAAAAGAGAGTGCGTGCTCAGGTATCTACACATGAAAATAATATTTTCTTGACTTTGACTGGCATTTCCATCACACTACAAATTCTAGATGTCACTCTGCTTATTCTAAAAAGACAGTCACTGAATACAGGAAAGAAAAAGTAGAAATAAAGAGATGACTGTCTAATGCTGTTAATGATTTTTAACCTCTAGTGATATTTTTAGACGATTATTAAAAACCAAAATAATGGGCTGATTTCCCCACAAGGGTACTTTTTCATGCTTCATTTCTCCAGAATTTCAAATTATTTAAGGCATTTATATTATTGACAAAGGATCCTAGGAGTCGGTGCATCTACACTATTCACCGAGAAAGGACATATTTAAGAGGATTTTGTAAATAAAGGAACAGCGGATTTAGAATCACAAAACCTGGTTCTCATCCTGGCTCTGCTGCAGTAGATTTGTGAGGTCACTTCACTCTTCTGAGCTTCAGTTTCCTCATTTGTAAAACAAGGGGAGTTCAACCAGTTTATTTTTAAAATTCCTGCCAGCTCTGAAACTACAGGACTTTATGTATAAACATGAGGCCGGAGAACAATTCCTCAGACAGATGAAACATTCTGGTTAGATCTGAAATCCATGTAGAAGGAGGTTACCTTGTCAATATTCAAAGGAAGCACATATCTCCTAACTTCAGGTTGGGGGGCCTTTCTGGCATTTTTTTTCACCTCTTCCCAGTTCTCACGTAAATTGGCTAAATATAAGTAATTATAAACAAATTCGAATCTGCAAAAATAAGAAGTCAAACATGAGCACCGACAATTACAAGTAATTTTAGAGAGATGATTCATGCCTTTTAAAAGCATAAGTGCCTGCCTGTTTTTTATTTCACAACCCAGAAACTGCTAACAACCCAGGTGTATCAGAGCCATTTCCTCCTGCCCACACTGGGTGAAAAAATAAAAGAAACCCACCTCATGGATGTGTTTAAATAACCGCAGCCTTGAGATACTTTCTGTGTTGCTCCTCTGTCACCATTCTGTTCGTGTCTTTAGGGGCTATTGTTTTCTTAGAGATGTGGCTAGTCTGAAAAGAAGCATACCCCCTTCTCCCGATCCTAGAGTGGGTGCGGTTCAAGCTCCCTCAAAGATTTTGTCAAGTTTAAGCTCATTCCTGAGGTCCTTTTGTTTTCAGGTCTGGTTCATGGCCTGATTGGTTTTTAATCCTTCGCTATGGTTTGGATGTTCAGATTACCTAAACTCTCTGTTGCTTTTTCAATTATATTTTTTGACTCTCACATACTACTTGCATTTTTAGATGTCATTCAGATTAAACATTGAGAGCACCTTCTCTGTAAAAGCCTCCTAATTTCCAAGAACACCAGGAAATGTACCATTTGTCCAATGTCCTTTCTTACCCTTTCCAGCAACAGAGATCCACAATCAGAAACCCATTGTCTTCATAGGTGTTGATGTGATGGAAGAGATTGAAAGGAGAAGTCCTGTATTTATTATTGAGGTACTTTCTTCTTTTTTTGTCGGCAATATGAAGCCAAACCTTCAAAAGTGAGTAAAATATTTTGATGCATTTAAAAAGGAAAAAAGTGTACATTATGAAACACATCTTTTTTTCAGAATTACAAGCTTGACAAATAAATCTGAGACTTACCCCCATGGTTTCATTGGACTCAAAACAATCCATGTAGTTGGCTCCCCAAAGACTCCATGAAGAAAGGAATTTGAACAGGTTAATTTTGACTGGTGTCTCCACAAACACGATATAGTTGGGAGTTAGACCAAAACTGTTCAGAAACACAAATGAGCTTGTGAATGAAAGAGCTGATTCTCAAACTGCAAAGAAATATGTATACACAAGGTTTGCTTAGTTACATGAATCAACAGTACCTACATAAAATTAATTATGTTTAAATTTAGTTTTCTGAAAAAAAAATGTTGTGATCAGGATTGATATCAAAGGTAGGCAAAACAAATCTTTAAACTTGAGTTTTCCTGAAGATTCATAGCAGGCCTTTAAGTTACCTGTGGACGTAAGATGGCTTGAATCGGTCACTGCAGGGGAATTGTACAACGATCTCTGACTTGCTTATTGGATCTTCCTTGTCTGAAATAAAGTGGTTTTAAAAGGCTTTGAAACAGCCTCTTATTTTTTTTTTAATACAAAGCATTTAGAATAGCTTATACAAGCAAAGAAATACATTTTCAGATCTTGATTTTTTTTTCAGAATTTGTTTTTATTTTCTCAGTCATTGGCATTTCTTAGTGAAATTTCATGTGAAGCTGCAATCACTTGGGGAAATCCAAATAGTAGCAGATTTGGAAAAGTGTGCTCAAATAGGGTTGTGGGAGGCAGGATATAGGGGAATCACATATTGAAACTGGAGGTGGGTTTTAAGTCAGGGGAGTAAGGCAAAACTTTAGTATGATCAAAATGCCTTTTGCAGTATCTTAAGATGCCTAAAATGTATAGTACAGATGGGTTTTTGCCAATAAAACTGTACAGTAATTCTCATGCATGTTAAAATTTAATTTATTTACTACTAAGTCAATGGTCTTCAAACCTTAATGTGCATCAGAATCACATAAAAGTTTCTTAATATACTGATTTTTTCTGATACAGAATTTTTCTGATACAGATACAGAAAAATTCTGATACAGAATTTTTTTTTTTTTTGAGACAGAGTCTCACTGTGTTGCCCGGGCTAGAGTGCCGTGGCGTCATCCTAGCTCACAGCAACCTCAAACTCCTGGGCTGAAGCGATCCTCCTGCCTCAGCCTCCCGTGCCAGAACTTTTTATTCAGTTTCCTGGGGTGGGGCTCAAGATTTGTATTTCTAACAGTATTCCAAGTGATGCTGTTGGTCCAGGGACTACGCTGAACCAAGAACTGTACTAAGCAATACTAAACAAAACTTCATATAAATTCAAATAATTCTATCATCAAGATGGTTATCAATGAACCTGGCAATGAAAGGAAGATAAATAGAGAATTCTAGAGTACTCTCTCCTCTTCTTTAATTCTTTTTCTAGAGTATTAATGAGTTAATAGATTTTTTGTAGTTTTGGGAATTAAACACAAAATATTGAATACATTCTCATATATATGTATGTATGCTATTATGCATACACATATGTTTATTTAATTTGATTTTGCTTGGCATATGAGTAAGTGCTCAATAGTGTTTGCTGGATTTGAATCTAAATTTTACATGATCAAATCCACATATACACAACATCTTGAAACATTATAGAATAGAACTTGGCCACTTGCTTTCTGCATTTTCAAGTTGTCATCTCTTGCTGTGGGCAAGAGATGGGCATTGGTCTCCTGGTAAGGTAGGAGTGAGGGCAATTGTTCTAAAGCCTGAGAGTAATTTAATTCTGCATATAATGCTATCTCGATATTCTGACCTGGCATCCTATATTTCTGATAACTTTCTCACAATAGAGATATTTGTTTTCAGAAGAGGAAAGATTGGTAAACTTACCTGCTTGCAGTGGAGGAATCTTTACAATATTGTAGGCAATTGAAAAATTTTTCCCAAAGCAATTACCAATGTTGTAAACGGTTCCATCATTTTCGATGTGGGGGTGAGCAGTGGCTCCATTGACTGAGACATAGTTGCAAAGATCAACCTATGGAAAGAAAGTGAATATCACCCACGTTGAGAGAAAGAAGAGTACAGTACACCTTTGTCCATAGGCCTGACCCCACCACTACCCTTTGCACTCTCACCCTAAGTGTACTTTCTCTTTCTTTCCATCTCTCTGGATCCTACACTTTTTCATCTTCAGTTCCCACCTGTAGTGTAGAACTTTCCTGGGACACCCATACTGACTCCCCATGTGTCTAAAATCTGGAGTCTCTGTGACCGTGTACTTCATGTGATGTATACCATATGCTGCTTGGGTTACTTTTCTTTTTAAACATGTAGGTTGACCTCAGACAATGATAAATTTGAATCCTAGGACTTCCTTGTATTTCTCTCATTGTATTTGATTGAATTGTATAAAATTGCTGGTATTCAGTAATTTTCAATTTATAAAATGGCAGCCTAAATATAAAACTCAGTGTCTTGCATATAGTACAAGTGCAAGCATGAGTTTGTAACTGAAAGGGACCTCAGGATTCATCTAGTATAGAAAGCCTTAACCTAAATAAACTTCAGGAGAACCATGAATCTCTTGGAATTAAATATAAGAATCCAGCATTTTAATTTAATTTGGAGTCTCATAAGAAATTCAGATTCACAAATCTAGCACAAACCTCTCAGTTTACAGAAGGAGAAATTGAGGTCTCAGAGAGGTCAAGTGTCTTGTTCAAGAGTATAGAGGCACATGGTGGCAAATCAGCACTAGATTTCTACCTGGAACTCATCCAATAAAAATTTATTGGAAGAATAATTAATGGTATATGTGTTTAACTAAGCAAAATTATTTTTATTATATTAGGAAAATATTTTTAAAGCATGGGTCTTTTCATCATCCTTATTTAAATAATAGGCAAGACATTCATTCATACATTCATTCAATCATTCAGCAAGTAGTCTTTGAGCTTCTGGTATATGACAGACACTGTGCCAGGGTCTAGGAAAAGAGAAGGTCTTTGCTTTCAAGAACTTCAGTCTAGACTTGCACTGTCCAATATGATAGCCACTAGTTTTCAGAAAAAACTTCAAATTCAGTTCCTCAGTCACGTTAGCCATATTTTAAGTACTCAATAGCATTGGAACAATGTAGATGTAGAATATTTAAATCATTGCAGAAAGTTCCATTGGACAGCATTCTATTAGACCAATAATCTGGCATAAAGTACAGTGAGTACAAAACAGTATCTGTAGAGAAAGGCTATCAAACCCAGACTGGGGGTTTAGGTGGGCTTCCCATCTCTAATGCTTGAGAGGTGATTACAAGTTAGCTAGGTGGAGCAGGATGACAGTGTGTTCCAGGGGGTGAGAATCTTGATGTGAAGACAAAGAACTGTGAAACAGTACATGCTGTTTGGGGATTACTAGTTGTTCAGCATAGCTGCAGGGAAGGACATGCATGGAGGAGGGGAAGTGAGAATGGGCCAGCCGTAAAGGACTTCACTTGGACTTTATTTTGGAAACTATGGGTTCCCTAGATGGAGTAACATATTTATATTTGTATTTTAGAAAAATTGTTCCTGCCTCACTAAGGAAATTGTATTTAAAGGAATCAGGCTGGAGGCAAAGGCTCTGGTTAGGAGGTTATTTCAATAATAGTAAGCAAAAGAAAATCTCAAATTTTTAGTACTACAATTTTATATGAAGTCAGGGTATGGTACTACTCACAACAGAACCTGACATCTAATAAAGCCTATTCTGGAGCCATACTATAGCTTCTACATTTTCAATTAAAGTATCATGCAATTGTAATACAGATGTGATGTCAGAGTCCAATGAATGATTGAGAAACTCAGCTTCAGTTCTTCTCTAAATGATCTACATACACACTTGTACAGGGTTACACACACACATCAAAAACAAGAAAGAAGGCCGGGTGCAGTGGCTCACGCCTGTAATCCTAGCTCTCTGGGAGGCCGAGGCGGGTGGATTGTTTGAGCTCAGGAGTTCGAGACCAGCCTGAGCAAGAGCGAGACCGCGTCTCTACCAAAAATAGAAAGAAATTAATTGGACAGTTAAAAATATATAGAAAAAAAATTAGCTGGGCATAGTGGCACATGCCTGTAGTCCCAGCTACTTGGGAGGCTGAGACAGTAGGATTGCTTGAGCCCAGGAGTCAGGTTGCTGTGAGCTAGGCTGACGCCATAGCACTCACTCTAGCCCGGGCAACAAAGTGGGACTCTGTCTCAAAAAAAAAAAAAAAAAGAGTATGTTTAGTTTTGTAGGAAACCACCAAACTGTCTTCCAAAGTGGCTGTACCATTTTGCATTCCTACCAGCATGAGTGGGAGTTCCTGTTGCTCCACATCCTCACCAACGTTTGATATTGTCAGTGTTTTGGATTTTGGCCATTCCAATAGATATGTATTGGTATCTCGTTGTTTTAATTTGCTTTTCCCTGATGACATATGATGCAGAGCATCTTTTCGTGTGTTTATTTGCCATCTATGTATCTTCTTCGGTGAAGTGTCTGTTAAGGTCTTTGTCTTGTTTTTTAAATCATGTCATTTGTTTTATTATTATTGAGTTTTAGAGTTCTTTATATATTTTAGGTAACAGTCCTTTATCAGATAATGTCTTTTGCAGATATTTTTTCCTGGTCTGTAACTTGTCCTTTCAGTCTCTTACAAGATTAAAAATCTTATCGTTTTAAAATAAATTGACCATTTCCAGTGACCTTCATATCTTCCTGTAGATTCCAGTTCTTGTCTGATATCACTTCCTTTCAGCCTGCAGGACTTGTTTTGGTACTTTCTTTAGAGTAGGCCTACTTGAAAGAGATAACTCTGTTTTTGTTTACCTGGGAATATCTTTTTTTGTGTGTTCATTTTTGAAGAATAGCTTTGTTAGCTGTAGAATTCTTGGATGCTGGTTTCTTCCTCCTGCCAGCACTTTAAAGATGTCATCCCACTGCCCACCCCCATGGGAGTCAGCTGATTCTTATCAGAAATCAGCTATTAATTGTACTATTTCCCTGTAGGTGATTTGTTTTTCTCTTGCTGATTTCAAGATTTTCTGTTTGTCTTGGCTTTGAGCAGTTTTTCTGCCATGTGTCTAGGAGTGGATTTCTTTGTTTTTATCACAGTTGAGGCCTTTTGAGATTTGGAGATCTGTTGATTAATGACGTTCATCAAATTTGGGATATTTTTGACCATTATTTTTTCAAATATTTGTCATTCTCTATTCTGGACCTCTCATTACACATATGTTGGGACCTTTGCTGTTCTCCTAAAGGATTTTTGACTTCTTTTTATAATTCAATCTAAATCTAAACAGAATCTGAAGTTCTATTCATTTTTCTTAATATTTTTCCTTTCTGTTCTTTAGATTGGATAATTTCTGTTGATCTCTTTTTCAGTTCATTCATTCTTTGTTCTGCCATCTCAAATCTACTGTTGAGCCCATCTAGTGAATTTTTTATTTTAGTTATTGTACTTTTCAACTCTAGAATTTCCCTTAATAATTTATATTTCTCTATTGGAAATTTCTTACTTGTCATATTTTCCTTTGATTTTTTTGTATTTGTATATACTACTTTGAAGTCATCTGCTAAATGTAGTATCTGGGCCTGAGTCTCTTTCTAATTACTGCTTGTTTTCTTGAACGTAGCTCACACTTTTCTGTTTCTTTTCATGTCTTGTAATTTTTTTAATAAAAATTGGACATTTTCATAATGTAGTTTAGTGACTCTGGAGTGTTATTTATTTTTCTGAGAGGCATGTGTGTGTTTTAAGTAATTTGCCCATATTTAAACTACAGAATCTGACTCTCTCACTGTTTGTGACTGCTGATATTTCTGCTTCATGATTTTCCTTCTTTATTTTACTTTTTTGCCTGGCTAGGAGACACCTATGTCTCCACAGCTTAATAGTCAACCAGTGATTAGGGTAGAGGTTTTTTATGCTAAAGCACTTGGAGCTTTTGTTGTGCTTTCATTTCACCCTCTGTCAGTCCAGCTGTTTGTGGGTTGGAAAGTGCATTCAGAATTCAGCCAGTTCTCAAGTCTGCCTTGGGTTTTTCTTTCTGTTGAGACCCTTTATGTCCTAATCCTAATCCAAGTAGTTTCACAGCCACCCAGGGATGTGAGGAGAGCATGTCTATCCTTCCATGATTCCCTTCTTTCTAGGCTCTCCCCTTTGGATTTCTAGCTGGCCCACCGCTCACCCCAAGACCACAGCCTCAAGCTGTGTTCTCCCTGTTAAGTTCCTGTCGAGTTTTCCACTTTTGGCTGACAAAGCGGTGGGTTTTCTACCACTCCCTTCATCCCACCGTTGTCCCAAGTCAAGTCTGCCCTCTCTGGCAGCGAAAGCTGCCGGTTTTCATGGCCCCAGCCCTGCCCTGATGAAGCTAAATTTTAAGGCGTTAAGTTTGCATACTCCTAATAGTTACACTCTAAGCTCTAGCAATTTTTCAGAAAATTTCTCTATTTCTTGTCTGCTTTGATTGTATTCCACAACCCTTAAATGGCTGTTTTTGACAACTTTGTCCAGTTTTCCTATTGTCTTTTTGTTTTTGTTTTTGTTTTTTGTTTTGTTTTTGTTTTTTTTGAGACAAAGTCTCACTGTGTTGCCTGGGCTAGAGTGCCGTGGCGTCAGCCTAGCTCACAGCAACTTTAAACTCTTGGGCTCAAGCGATCCTCCTGCCTCAGCCTCCCTGAGTAGCTGGGACTACGGGCATACACCACCATGCCCGGCTAATTTTTTCTATATATTTTTAGTTGTCCAATTAATTTCTTTATATTTTCAGTAGAGGCGGGGTCTCACTCTTGCTCAGGCTGGTCTCGAACTCCTGACCTCAAACAATCCGCCTGCCTCGGCCTCCCAGAGTGCTAGGATTACAGGCGTGAGCCATCGCGCCTGGCCTTGTCATTTTGTTTTGAGGAAGTGGTTCACTGACCTGTTCATGCCCTCATAGCCAGAAGTCCTTCCTCTGAATCATTTCAGGACATTTTACATTTATTCACTGCACCTCTCTTCACCGTTGCCCATTTCTCCTTCTCTTTTTTCCCTTATTGCTACATTTCCAATTGTTTCAGACCCCCATTTTATATATTTCTAATGATAGTGACTAAGGGCAAGCTATGCTCTGTAATATAAATATATATAATTAAAACTATGTTCCTCATCCATACCAGAAACTGTTCACTGTATAATTTTGCATATTAACCAATTTGAGTTCCTGAAGACATATTGAAATAAGAACAGGGTCTACAGCCGTACGACCCTGAATGTGCCCGATCTCGTCTGAAATAAGAACAGGAATCCATATGTATAGATTGTGAGTTTATTGATACTAAAATAGCTGAAGAAAAAGTGGAAAATCCTTTGAGTTGTGCCTATGAGATGATTGTTTATAGTCATTGATCCTCCTAGCAGGTACTTAGCATCTTTTCCCACTCAGTCCAAGTGTCATCTCTGCTGAAAAGTCCTCCATGACTTTTTTAGGCACAGCTAGATTTGCATACCCTTCATTTAGGCTCAAATCGAATCCTGAGCTGACAACTTTTTTTTTTTTATTGAGACAGAATCTCTCTTTGTGGCCCTGGGTAGAGTGCAGTGGTGTCATCATAGCTCACTACAGCCTCAAACTCCTGGGCTCAAATGATCCTCTTGCCTCAGCCTCCTGAGGAGCTGGTACTACAAGCATACACCACCATGTCCAGCTAATTTTTCTATTTTTTGTAGATACAGTAGGGTCTCACTTTTGCTCAGGCATGTCTAGAACTCCTGAGCTCAAGTGACCCTCCTGCCTCGGCCTCCCAGATTTTTAGGATTATGGCCATGAGCCTCCATTCCTGGCCTCATGAACTGACTACTTTTTGTGGAGTGTATTAGTATAAGTTGTTATGTTTTTTATTCACTTTTGTTTTCCTGACTAAACTGTAATCTTTTATAGAAAAAGGTTTTTTGTTCATCTTTGCATTCCCTGACTTACCACAGTGCTTGACGCTTAATAGTTACTCGGTAAATACTTGTTGGGAGAAAAATGAAATTAGATATAGGTATACTATGATACTTTTGAAGAGAGAGAAGCCTGGGCTTCTCGAAGATAACATTGATCTGGGCCTTGTATTAACAGTGATTAGAATTTGAACAAGCATAGATGTTGGTGGGAAGAATTAAAGTCAGTTCTCAAAGCAAAGATGTAGAGATGGGAAAGATCAAAATGTCATTGGATAAAAGCATGGGATTTTATTCGATGGAAGCTTTAGGTGTCTGGTGGAGACTGGTGGGAAATAAGGTGGGAGAAGGGTCAGTTGAATCCAAACTGGGAAGAGTATTTTAATCCCAGGCTCAGAAATATGGATTTCATTGAAGGTTTTGAGCAAGGAAATGAAGTGAGCAGAATTGTACAAGATTAATCTATAGCAGCATATGCAAGATAAACAGAGGAGCAGGTATTAATAGAACGGACAGAAAATAGTCTTATGCTTAGAGTCAGCAATGTGATTCTGAACCTAGGGAGTTGCAGTGGTTATGTAGAGGAGAGTGAATTCAAGAGGAATTATGAAGGGAGAATATATAGGATTTGATGATTGGATGACTGAAATAAGAAGATAAATAAAGATTATATCATCCTTATTATAATGACTGTGTCTTGAATAAATCATTTTGCCCCAAAGTTTCAGTTTCTGGAGCTATCAGATGAAACTAATAATGCCTACCTTACTGTACAGGATTGTAGTGAACGTAAATGGAGAAGTGCTTTGGAAATTTCTTGTTTAACTAGTTCCATCAGATAATTATTTTTAACCATCTTAGGTCTTTTAAAGTCAGTTGTCCCTGTTTGTACTATTGTGCTTTTTATTACTGTGAGCTACAGCTGCATTTTAGTGTAGCTCTTGTTTATGTGGAAAAGTCTTATCTTCATGGAGAGAACAAAAAGAAAGGACTTACACAAAAGTAAGAACAAAGCATTGAAATCTGGAATTTTTATTTCTAAAAATGTATTTTAGAAATTGATTTTAACATTGTACTAGAAGCTTCTGTTCTTAAGATGAGAGCTTGTTTTGACAGTCAGTTGGTCCCATACTGTACATTAGCAAAAGAGGTAGTGGTTAGGGGTCTGCCGACTCTTAATCATCACTGGGCCTGCCTGCAGAGAAGAAGGGACTTCTGTTCCTATATGTTTAGATATTTTGCTAAATAATAAAAGTATTCGAAGTAGACAAGCTTTAGTGAGTAATCTTCAGATATGAGGATTATATTTGTGTATATAATCTAACTACCTATTGGATTATGTTTTTCTTGAGGACAGGAAATAATACTTCCTCTCTTTTTATCACTCCTACTAGTATATAATTGATGCTCAGTAAGTGCTTTTTAATGAGGGGGAAAAAGCTTATAGTTGTTCTAAAGGTGTTAGAAATACACTATTAAAAATACTAAGTTAACATACCAGTTTAGATAACAGAATTCATTTCTCTAGCATTCTCCCATATAATATAAATACTTTCTTTTTCTTAGTTTGACACATTGGAATTCTTTACTTAGGAGATATAGCATGTTAATTGAATCTTTCACTTGAAAATTTTCATTAGGAAAATTTTAAAAATTTTATTTTCCCTTAGATACTCTTCAAAACATAATTTAGAACTATCTTATTTTAAATCAAAGTATCAGTCCTTAAATAAGTTTTTAAAAAATATGTACATATACAGGGGCTACTTAATAGTAACAAAATTAATATATTTGAGTGCTTATTCTGTACCAGATACAGTTTGAAGCACTTTCTGTGTATTAACTCCATTGAATTATGACAACCACCCTGTGAAGCATTATTCCACTTTTACAGATGAAGAAATTGAGGCCTAGAGAGATTCAATAACTAGTCCAAGATCACACACCTAGTAAGTGACAGCAGTGTGAGGATTTGAACACAGGTTATCTGCCTTGTAGAGCCTGCATCTTTTCCCATAAATTACGTTGTCATTGTCATTATAACAGATTTTTATATATGTACTTGTTATGTGCACGTTACTGTACTAGGTATACTTAAAGTGTAAAATAAGGCCCTTGCCCTCAATGAACCTCTAAAAGTCCAGGTAGAAAAATAAAATACAGTTAAGTGCTAGAGGGAGAGAGAGTAGTGAAGTGGGTTCATTAAGAGATGCTTTTGGAGGTAGGTACTACTTCCCCTAAACATTGATGAATACATAGCCCACAGGTGAGTGGAGGATCTTGCAGGCCGGGGTAATGATATACAACAGTGGGTTTTTTGGTCCACAAATTTCTGGCATCTCCCCCTTTTTCCAGTGGGAGGCCACAAGGTCAAACTATTTTCATAGCAATACCAAGAGATTACTTGCTGTTTTCACTATATTGGCGCTGGCAATCAGTACAAAAGCAATGGTGGGTAAAATTGCCTGTATGTTAGCATGAATCAGGACAGTGACACCAAACCGTGCTGCTGGCAGTCATTATATTTTTCACTGTCACAAACTCACAGGAACACAAAAGAAGTATATTTGTTTAAAAATGTCCTTGAGAAAATAGTAAAAAGTATCAATTTTGTTAATTTCCCACCATGATCTTTTTCATATTCTTTGTGGCAAAGTGGAAAATATTCATAAAGCATTTGTGCTGCACACCAAGATATTTTCATTGTTTCAAGGAAAAGTACTTGTGTGATTGAGTTGCAAGCTGAACTAGCTACTTTTTTCATGGAATATAATTTTTTTCTTGTAAGAACAAATGATTGACAAACTATGATATTCACATTTGGGTATCTGGCAAACATTTTCTTGAAAATAAGTAGGCCTGTCACTTCAGGAAAAAATGATAGTATTTGTTTCCATTGATAACATTTAAGCTTTCCTGCAAAAATTAGAATTTTGAAAAAGTTGTATCCTTTATTATGCGCTTGAGAACTGCTCAATTCGTAAAAGATTTTTCTAATGAGATCAGTGGTCTCAAACTCTGGGCCTTAAGCAATCCTCCTGCCTCAGCTTCCCAAAGTGCTAGGACTATAGGCATGAGCCACCATGCCCAACCAGATCAGTGGTGATACTAACAAATGTGATGGAGGGGAACAGATCTTGCGTAATGAAATGTACTGACATCTGAAAGAGCTCCATAACTCAATAAACCAATATTTTACAAATAACTACTGTTTAATGTTACAAAATCATGGGTAAAAGATCCATACAAAGCCCATGATTGTCTAATATATTTTAGTGTAACAGTATGAAAAGTTCATTAATAAGGTTTCAGATTCAACATTGCGCTTTAACCTTTAAGAATCCACCATTTGTCACGTTTTGATGTATTATCAAAGAAGACTATCCACAGTTATCTGAGGAAGCTATTAAAATACTTCTCTGTTTTCCAACTATCTGTGTGATGCCAGATTTTCCTTCATAAACTTCAATTAGAACAAAATATTGCAATAAAGTAAATGCAGACATTTAAAGAGATCACCACTCTTCTAACTATACTTATATTTTCAAAAATACTAATTTTTCATAAAACACTGTTTACATTGATATGTAATTGGCTTATTATTTAAAATTAATTTTAAAGTACTTTTAAAATTTTCTAGCTTTATTTCTAATATGGTGGATAATAATAGATACAACCAACAGAAACAAAAAGCTCCTTAAATTCTTAGTAATGTTTAAGACTTGAAAGGGCTTCCTATGTAGAGGTGGGAATGTACATAGAAAGTTGTTTATTTTTTTAATTGACAAATAAAATTGTATATATTTATGATGTACAGGATGATGTTCTGAGTTAGTATCTTTGGTTGGAACGGATTACTCCCTGCCCTCTCCCTTTTTTTTGAGACAGAGTCTTACTATGTACCCCTGGCTACAGTGCACTGATGTCATCGTAGCTCACTACCACCTCAAACCCCTGTGCTCAAGTGATCCTCCTGCTTCAGCCTATTGAGTAGCTGGGGCTACAGGCACATGCCACTATGCCTGGCTAATTTTTCTATTTTTAGTAGAGACAGAGTCTCGCTCTTCCTCAGGCTGTTCTCGAACTCCTGACCTCAAGCGATCCTCCCACCTCGGCCTTCCAAAGTGCCAGGATTACAAGCGTGAGCCACTGCACCCAGACCAGATGGCTCTTCTGAAGCAATAATACTCTATAAGAGAAATTGGTAAAGGCAAAATTATAGAGGACTTTGAATGCAAGGCCAAAGAATTTGAAAATTTAGACTCTAAATAGTTGAGGATCATTTGAAATATTTGAACAGAGTTGTTGAGTTGAAAGCAGAGATTTGAGGAAATAGCTGAGTGGTCCTTCTTACTATATTAGTCAGCTGTAAGTAGGTTTTATAGCCCTAATTGGCAGATCTTCAAGTAAATAAAGTTATCTCAATAAAGATAACTCAGACTCCATGTTGCCCATCATTCTCAGAGGTTTTGTTTTGTTTTTTGCTTTGTCACACACCCTTTCTCTGAAGTTGAAGACAATTTTTCTTTTACTTCTCTGTTATCACCTGGAATTGCCCATTGACTCCTTTATTGATAACGCTTGAAGGTGCCTTGCAGATTGATGACTCACTAAAAACATAGCCGAGAAGTTATAGCTCTTTGCAGTGGGTCCATTTGTCCAAATGAGAATTTCTGGAACCTAATGGAAAAATGGGGCCAAAGTCCATCTCTTGTATTATGTATTGTTGGGCCATATTATCTTCGACCTGCAGGTCAGTATCATTAGCATGTTCTGTTTCTGGACTAGAAGTAGAGGTCTGGGACTGCAAAGGAATTTATTCATGCAGCCATCCACTTTTCTAAGAGAGGCTCTTGTTTTTCCTCCAAAGTAATAAAAGGTAGAGTACTCTGAACCTACATAAAATAGCTACATCTTGTATCAATTTACCCTTAAAAATATTATGTGTATCCTTCAGCTCCAGAGTTTTGATGCCTTTGAGCAGCTTGACAGTTTCCAAGCTGGATCCATAAGGAAGCTCCAGCCTGGTCTAAGAATGCAAGAGGTGCCACGGAAAACTACACATAGAACCAGGCATGGATATTTTTGAATGGAGAAAAACTGCCCTTTGGATGATATAAATCCCAAGACACCCTTTCAACACATTGTTAATATCACTAACTTCATAGCTATTGATTCTTCTGCTTTGCATGCGTTCATTTATTTATTTACTTACCCTCAATGCCCAAAGAAACTAAACTAAAAAATTGCCAGGAGCAGTAATGCTGTGCTCTACTGACCCTTACTGCTCTCATGTCTTACTTATGGCAGGGATGAAGAAGTAATAAGGATTATTTTGAGGGCATGTTTTCTTTAACCTGTCTGCGTTATTCATAAATATTTTATATGATGTTTTGAAGTGAATAAACTCTGATCAGAATCATTGAAGTTTAAAGCTAAAAAGGATTTTAGAAATCACCTTCCTTTTACAGCTGAGGTCAGTAGGGTTAAGTGACTTGAGCAAGGTTACAGGTAGCTAGTTACAGATCTGGGCCTCAGGAAATCTCTTAGTAAAGTGCTTTTTTTCTGCTTATCCATGCGAATGATGATAAAAAAAAAAAAATAAAAGACATCCATAGAAATAGTCTTACTATCTTAGCTTCCACTTACTCTTCAACTTTAAATTCAGGAACTCCAGCTCGAATATACAAACAGGTTTCTCTTATTCTAAAATGTGCATTAAAATAATAAAGCCAGGTACAGTGATGTGGTCTTGTAGTCCCAGCTACTCAGGAGAACATAATGAGATCCTTTCTCTAATCAATCAGTCAATCAGCAAGACATAATGAGACCCTGTCTCCAATAAATAAATAAATAAGGAAGCAAGCAAGCTTTAAGTGCTAACAAATCTAGGTGATGTTTCAACATGAATTGTAGTTCCTATTTTTTTTAAGGCATTATACAATGACATAATGAAAAGTATCCCAGACCGCTTTCTAATATATTGTAAGGAAAAACTGAATTTTTAAAAAGCTGTTTTTCTAAAAAAACTATTTTTATCATATAATATTAGGTTAGAGAGTGTGAGCCCTAGAAATCAGGTTGAGCTGGTTCACCTCTCAGCTCCTTCCATTGCTAAATGTGTAACCATGAGAGAATTATAACTCTAATGCTCATTTTCCTCATATGTCAAAAAGGGTGAGACTAGTTCCTCCTGCATAGGATTGTTGTCAGGACTAGATAAGAAAATAAATATCAGGTATGATGCCTGGCACATAATAAATGCTCAATAAATATCAGCTATAATACTATTAGTATATAATTATTTTATTTCAAAGAAAGTGTTATAGATAGTCCCTGGCTTATAGAACAATCTAGATTAACAAGCCACCCAACCATAACTCTTTTCTCTTTTGCCATTTTCTTCCCTCGTGCCCTTCAAAGCTTATGTCCTAAAATCCATTCTGATAAAAGCAGCGTTTTGCAAAATGGATTTTACAGCCTGCTCTAATTTAATGAATGAACAAACAAATGAGTGAATAGATAATATGTGTAAAGGTATGCTTGGAAAGAAAAGTGAGTTCTCCCTTTTAGAAATTCACAAGAAACCTGTTAACTTTGCTTAGTTCAGTGTTTCCCAAATGTATTTGACCGTGAAACCCATTTTCTACAGAGTACCATTTAACATCCTACAGAACTGGTGTTCTATCCTTTGGGAAGTGCTTCTCTATGATTTTTGAAGCACGCAAGCTTGCACACATCTTTTAGATGCCTTCAAGCTATTTTGCCTGTGTTGTATCCATTTGATTTTTTTTTTTTGGAGACAGAGTCTCACTCTGTTGCCCAGGCTAGAGTGCCATGGCATCAGCCTAGCTCACAGCAACCTCAGACTCCTGGGCTCAAACAATCCTACTGCCTCAGCCTCCTGAGTAGCTGGGACTATAGGCATGCGCCACCAGTCCTGACTAATTTTTTTTCTATATATTTTTAGTTGTCCAGCTAATTGATTTCTATTTTTTTAGTAGAGACGGGGTCTCGCTCTTGCTCAGAGTAGTCTCGAACTCCTGACCTCAAGCGATCCTCCTGTCTTGGCCTCCCAGAGTGCTAGGATTACAGGCGTGAGCCACCGTGCCCGGCCTCCGTTTTTTTTTTTTTTTTTGAAACAGAGTCTCACTTTGTTGCCCTGGCTAGAGTGAGTGCCATGGCGTCAGCCTAGCTCACAGCAACCTCAGACTCCTGGGCTCAAGCAATCCTACTGCCTCAGCCTCCCAAGTAGCTGGGACTACAGGCATGC
>CAUYSK010025362.1:0-11774 GCA_963575035.1 Avahi laniger | reverse complement strand
GGAGAAGTTCTAGGCCCCCTGAGATCCCGCTTTGCCTATAATCTTCATAAACTTATAAAACTATGTCTTCGTCCCTGTGTATTCTTTTATTTCTTTTATTTTCCATTTTTCTCTATTATTTTCTTATCCCTTGCAACTCTACCAAAGGGACCCGGTTTTTTGCAGGGAACATTGGCCACGTTCCCGGCAGGTTGTCTGTTTGTGATCTTTTTGACTTTTGGATATAGGTATTCATGGAAATAAACTTTCCTCTCAGGACTGCTTTGGCTGTGTCCCACAGATTTTGATAACTTGTGTCATCTTTGTCATTTAGTTCAAAGAATCTTTTGATTTCCATCTTTACTTCCTCGTTTATGAAGCAATCATTCAGCAGAAAGTTGTTTAATTTTCATGACTTTGTGTAGAGATGAGAGTTTTTGTTGGGGTTGATTTTTGTTTTTATTCCACTGTGATCTGAGAAGATGTATGGTATGATTTCTACTTTTTTAAATTTTTTGACATGCTTTGTGTCCTAGAATATGGTCAATCTTAGAGAATGTCCCATAAGCTGATGAGAAGAATGTATATTCAGTGGTTTTTGGGCAGAATGTCCTGTAAATGTCAGTCAAGCTCATTCGTTCTAGAATTTTGTTTAAGTCGATTATTTGTTTGTTAATTTTTTGCTTGGAGGATCTATCCTATGCTGTCAGTGGAGTGTTGAAGTCTCTGACTATTATGGTGTTGCTGTCTATCATTTTGTTTAGATCAAGTAGAGTTTGTTTTATGAATCTGGGTGCACCTAAGTTGGGTGCATACATATTTATTGTTATGTCTTCTTGTTGAACTGTACCCTTCATTATTATATAGTGACCCTCTTTGTCTTTCATTACTTTTGTTGATTTTTAAACCAAGTTATCTGACATCAAAACTGTCACACCAGCCTTCTTTTGGCTTCCATTTGCTTCAAATATTGATTTCCACCCCTTTACTTTGAGTCTAAATGCATCCTTGCAGGTTAGATGCGTTTCCTGGAGACAGCAGATGCTTGGCTTGTTTTTTTTTTTTTATCCATTCAGCCAGCATATGTCTCTTGAGAGGAGAGTTCAAACCATTCACATTTATTGAGAGAACCGATAAGTGGGGCAAATTACTGACTATTCTGCTGGGTTGCCTTTTGTTGCTTTGTTTTCTCTCTTGAGCCATTGTGGAATCTAGCCTTTGATCTTTAACTTTTGAGTGGTTTCACATTCGAGAGTGTTTATTGTGTTGATCCTTGTGTAATTCTGTTTTGAGTACTTCTTGGAGAGCTGGTCTTGTCTCGGTGAATTCCCTCAGTCTTTACTTATCTGAGAATGTCTTTATTTCTCCTTTATATGTGAAGGAGAAATAAAGTTTTCCAGGGTACAAGATTCTAGGCTGGGAATTATTCTGTTTCAGAAGAGTGAGAATGGGACCCCAGTCTCTTCTTGCTTGTAGGGTTTCGGTTGAGAAATCTGGTGTTATTCTGATAGGCTTTCCTTTGTATGTTACTTGCTTCTTTCACCTTGCAGCTCTTAGAAGGGCCTCTTTAGTGGCTATTTTGGTCAATCTGATGACTGTGTGATGTGGTGTCTTCTTATTTGCATTGAATCTCCCTGGGGTCCGTTGAGCTTCTTGTACCTGTATATCTAGATTTTTAGCAAGGCCTGGGAAATTCTCTTCTATTAATTCTTCAAATATCTTCTCCAGCCCTTGAGTGTTTTCTTCTTCACCTTCTGGAACCCCTATCACGCTCAGGTTTGGTTTTTTCACATAATCCCACAATTCTTGTAGACTTATTTCTTTTCTCTTAATTTTCTGCTTGAGCTCTGTGACTGACTTATTTAATAAAAAGGAGTTGTCTTCAATCTCTGAGATTTTTTCTTCTGTTTGATCCACCCTGTTCTTGAGTCTTTCCACTGTGTTTTGTAGTTCCCTGAATAAATCCTTCATTTCTAGGAGATCAGTTTGATTTTTCTTTAGTATTTCAATTTCTTTAGTGCATTTTTCTTCCAAGTTCTGGATTTTTTGTTTTGTGGTTTCTTTGTGTTGGTTATGCATTTTTCCTTGCATATCATTCAGTTTTCTTACAATCCATGTTTGAAATTCTTCTACTGTCATTTTAATGTTCTGAGTTTGGTTACTGTCCATTGCTAGGGAGCTGTTGTTCCTCTTTGGGGGTGTGCTTTCCATTTGAGTCTTTACACTTCCAGAGTTCTTTCGCTGGTTCCTTCCCTTCTGGATCAGTTGTTCCTTCTGGACTTTAGCTTTTCGTTTCAATAATGACATGTCCTGTTTAGTCTCTGAGCCAGTAGGTGGTGTTTGTGGATGAGATTCGATCACACCCGTTATGATGAATCAGTAAATGCAGTAAAAGCATGGGCAGGATGACCTCCCTGTCAGTAGGTGGCACTTGCATGGAGGAGCGTTCTGTGTTTGGGTCCTGTAGCTACCTCTTGTTCCTCTAGAGAGGCCCTCTTGTGCTTCAGTTGGGGCCCTGGGACTTCCAGGTGTGTCCTTGTTCTCCACCTCAGTGGGTGCAGGACTGGGAGTGAGTCTCGGTGGGGCTGGGTTGGGTAAGCCTGCCCTCAGGCTCCACAACTGCAGTTAGCCGGGATCAAAATTCTGCTCTTTGTTTCTGTGCAAAGCAGCTGAGAGGGGCTGAAATGGCTGAACTCAGCTGAAAGTCTGGTTTTGGGGATTGGGGCTGTCCAAGACCCGCACTCTGGACCAGGTCTCGCTCCCTTCCACTCTCCCCCTTTCTGTGGCCTCTCCCAGGCCTCTGCCAACAATTGGGACCTCAGGCCAATGGATCTCCCCTGGCTGTGATGTGGGCCGGGAGGTTCCCTACCCAGGATCGCAGCCTCAGCTGGGTGCACAGCCCTCTTTTGGGAGGAGGGCTGCCGCTCAGGCATGCTGATCTGCCCCTGAAGACACACTGTCCTCAGTAGGCTCTTTCACAGATCTCTCCTCTGTGCCCCAGGGCAGTGCGATCATGACCTGGGTGTACAGGGTCTGGTCTGCAGGCCTGTTCCCTGGGCCCTGGAGATGAATCCCTGACCCTGACAGGGGGAGGGGTGCTGGTCTTGAAAGACCTACAGGGTGCCCAAGCTGGATCTATTTCACTCCACCTCAGGATTTGCCCCTTTCTCCTGGAGTTCTCAGGCAAGCAGCACCTGGGAGGGCTGGCAGGTAGAGAGCTCGGAGTCTGAGTACCCCTCAATCTGCTATAGGGCCCCAAAAGGAAAGGTCCTTTTCCTTGGAGATGCCTCCGTGTGACAGTTAAATTGATGGCTGGGAAGCCTCAATTAGGGAGGGGGAAGGAGAGAATGGATCAATATGGCGTCTGCCGATAGCTTCGGGTCTGTGTCAGGGGAGGTGCCCCGAGGGGGCTGGAAATATGGCACCGTGTTTGCAAGAGGCCACTGCTCACTGACGGCAGCCGTCTCTGGGCTGGTGTCGGCAGGTCTCTGCAATGGCTCAGGAGCCCACCAACAGTCCTAGATGCAAGGCAGGGGGAAGTTAACCACTCCACCTACCCTTTTTGCTGGTCTCCAAGCCTCTGAGGACCTTTCTCCTTCCAGTGCTCCTCCGCAACGTCTTCCTGTGGAGTCTCCTGTAGTTTCATGCACCCTTGCTTCTGACTCTAAACAGATCTATGTTTCTCTGCTAGTTTATTTTTTGCTCTTTCTTCTAAAATTTGTCTTTTTTACAGAGACACTCTGACTGGCAGCTTTTCTCATCCGCCATCTTGGCTCCTCTTGGTAAATTATCTTTTTGATGTGATGTTAACTTCTGTTTCATAGTATTTTATTGAGGATTTTTGCATCTATGTTTATAAGGCATGTTGGTCTATAATTTTTTTTTTCCTTGTGTCCTTTCCTGGGTTTGGTATCAAGGTGATACTGGCTTCATGTTAATAGAATGAGTTAGGGAGGATTCTCTCCTTCTCAATGTCTTAGAATAATTTCTGTAGAATTGGTACCAGTTCTATGTATGTCTGGTAGAACTTGGCTGTGATTCCATCTGGCCTGGGGCTTTTTGTTGTTGTTGTTGGGAGATTATTTTATTCCTGCTTCAAACTCAGTGCTCTTTATTGGTCTATCCAGGATTTCTATTTCTTCTTGATTAAGTCTTGGGAGGTTATGTGTTTCTAGGAATTTATCCATTTCCTCTACATTTTCCAGTTTGCGGGCATAGAGATTTTCATAGTATTCACAGATTATAGATTGTGTTTCTGTGATATCAGCTGTAACATCTCCTTTTTCAGTTCTGATTGACCTTATCTGGGTCCTTTCTCTCCATTTCTAGTTAATCTAGCTACAGGTGTATCAATTTCATTTATCTTTTGAAAAAACTAACATTTTGTTTTGCATTATTTGTTTGGTTTCCATCTCATTTAGGTCAGCTCTGAGCTTTGTTATTTCTTTTCTGCTGCTGGCTTTGGGTTTGCTTTGCTCTTCCTTTTCTAGTTCCTTGAGATGTGACTTTAGGTTGTTAATTTGTGAAACTTCCATCTTTTTGATGTAAGCATTTAAGACTGTGAATTTTCCCCTTAGGACTGCTGTTGCTTAATTCCATATATTTTGATAGTTTGTGTCCTTTTTGTTGTTCAGTTTGAGGAATCTTTTTATTTCTATCTTAATTTTATCATTGACCCAAAAATAATTCTGCAGGACGTTTCGTAATTTCCTTGACTTCATGTAGATTTGAATGTTTCTCTTGGAATTGATTACTTCTTTTATTCCACTGTGGTCCAAGAGAATATATGGTATTATTTCAGTGTTTTTTAATTTACTAAGACACGGTTTTGGCCTATGATATGATCAATCTTGGAAAATGTCCCATGTGCAGATGAGAGGAAGGTATATTCAGTAGTATTTGGATAGAATATTCTGTAAGTGTCTATTTAGTCCATTTGTTCTAGAGTCCCATTTAAGTCCAGTGTTTCCTTATTGATAATCTGCTTTGATGACCTGTACAATTCTGTCAGTGGGTGTTGAAGTTGAAAGTTCTATTTTCATTTAATTTAGTCAAAATGTTTTGTAACTTCTCTTAAGATTCCTTCTTTGACCCATGTGTTATTTAAAAATGTATTCCTTACCCTCTGAATTTTTTTAAATGCTCCAGCTATTTGTTATTGATTTCTAGTTTAATTTCATTGTGTTCTAGCATCAGACAGCATATAAATCATATGGGTTTTTTTAATAATGTTTTAAGGTGCATTTATGGCCCAGCATGCAGTCCATCTTGATGAATGTTCCACATAAGATTCTGAAGAATCTATATTCTCCTTTTATTGGTCAAGTCCTCCATAAATGTCAACCAGATCCAGATGACTGATGATACTATTCAGTTCAACTGTGTCATTACAGATTTTTGGCCGGCTGAACCTATCCACTTCTGATAGAGGAGTGTTGGATTTGCAGCTGTAATAGTGGAGTCATCTATTTCTCCTTATAGTTCTGTCTCTTTTCGCTTCATATATCTGAGATTCTACTATCAGGTGCATACACTTTAAGGATTTGTTGTGTCTTCTTGGAAAATTGAACTTTTCATTGTTATGTAACATTCCTCAATTTCTAACCAATTTTCCTTGCTCTGAAGATAACTTTGCCTGAAACTAACATAGTTATTCCATCTTTATTTTTGTTAGTGTTTTTAATAATATCACACATTTTTATTCCTTTACTTTTAAATTATATGTCTTTGTATTTCAATTGGATTTGTTGTAGACAGCATAGATGTAGTTAAGTCTTGTCTTTTGATTTACTCTGACAATTTCTATCTGTTAACTGGTGGATATAGTGATGATTACAGTGATTTTGATATAGTTGAATTAATATCTTCCAATATTTGTCACTGTTTTCTATTCATTGTCCTTGTCCTTTGTTTTCACATTTGTTTTCACTCTTTTTCTGTCTTTTAGACTTTTACTTGACCATGGTATATGATGCCATTTTTTTTCTTAATACATTATGTTTCCATATTGCTTTCTTAAGTAGTTTCCCTGATTTTTGCAATATATGTTTACCATCAATCCAAGTTCACTTTCAAAACAGTATACTGCTTCATGAGTAATTACACCTACCTCTACCAATGTATTCATAATTCCCTCCTTCAATTCATTAAATCATTAACACATTAACTACCATGTGAGTTGCATTTAGCTCATGGTAGTTGTCAACCTGGGGCCATGTGAATCGTATGTAACTCACACATCTATTTACCTTGGGAGCAGTGAGAACTGTTTTTCAAGTTCCATGTAATTCATGTACAGAAAATAATAAAAAATAACAAATTTTTCTTTAAATTAGAAAGGATCATTTTTTTCCAGAGTTTTATTCTATTTTCCTAATAAAATACTGTCCCCAAGTAAAAAGGTTTTTTTCCTAGTGTGACAGTCAACATCATTCATTTCACTAATCGAAAGCTGTAATCACCAAATATGTTGTTTCTGTTATTATTTTGAAGAAACTTTTATCTGTTACATTGACTAGGAAGAAGAAAAATAAAAGTTTTATGCTACCTTCAATTATTCCTCCTCTACTTCCCCCCCTCACTTCTGTAGATCCACGTTTCACTTACATCATTTTCTTCTCTCATAAATACTCCATTTAAATTACCTACAAGAAGGAACTAAATAAAATTGTCTCAATTTTGTTTGTGTGAGTGTTTATGTCTTGTTTGCTTAAAAAGAATAATTTTTCTGGAAATAGAATGAAGATGGACATGTTTGTTTTCAACACTTTAAATATTTTGCTTCATTCTCTTCTTGTTTGCATGAATTCTGAAGAGTATTCTAATGTGATTCTTATTCTTTTTCTTTATAGCTAAAGTGTTTTCTCTCCTTAATTTCTTTCAGTTTTTTCCTTTCTCTTCATTTTATCATTTGAAAGTGATATTTTTTGGTGTCGACTTTTTGACACTTAATGTGCTTGTTCTTTGAAGTTTCTGGATATGTGGTTTGGTTTTTGACAATAATTTGTAGAAATTCTCAGTCATTATTGCTTCAAATAGTGCTTTTGTAGGCTGTTTTTAAATAAGATTTTCTATTAGGCATAGTAAACATAGAGCAAAATCATGTCTTCTAAATATATGGCTCAGAGCATTAACATAAAATGAACATATCTATGTAACCTAGAAGCAGGTCATGAAAAAGAATTTTGCTAGGATCCCAGGAGCCTACTTATGCCTCCTTCTTCCACTACTACCAATCCCTCCCCAACAGGATCCAGTGTCATGCTACAGGAGAGATTCATTTTATTGTGAACTTTGTATAAATGAAATCATCCATTAATATTTATACATTGTCTAATTCTCTTCATGGAATATTAATTACCTTTATGACATTCATTCATGCTTTTTCAAATAGCAATAGTTAAGATATGCTTTCCTTATAGTGTTTCATTTTATATTATTTTACAATTTATTTTTTCCATTGCATTGCTATAGACATTGGTGTTGTTTCCAGTATGGTGCTATTTTGAATAATGCTTTTAGGTACATACATATATATGATTTGGTGTCCCAGTGTATTGAATTTTTTCTCGGTACCTACCTACAAGTAGAATTGCTAGATTTGCATGTGATCACTTTACGTAAATTCTAAAAGAATTGTCCAAATGTTTGAATCAATTTACAATTTTACTATGAGAGCAACAGTTGCTTCACTTTCTTATCAATACAGAGTGTGATATGACTTTTTAAAATTTTAACCATTCTAATGTATCATATAATAGTATCTTAGTGAAGTTTTTTTTATTTCAGCTGAAGTTTTAATTTGAATTTTTATAAAGCTTAATGATGGCAAGGACTTTAGATGTCCAGTGGCAATATTTATTCTTTGTGCATGAAAGGTTAGTTTATTTTGTATATATAAATCCACAATGCCTTCATTTTTCTTTAGCTATCACAGGTGTAGAGGAAAGTTGCTAGTATAAACAAACACTTGTTTTACTTTGACTTATTTGAAAGTAAATTGCTCACCTGAGTTGGAAGACGTGATATGTTGTAGTATTTCTCAAAAATAATGTGATTCTCTTATATAGGTACAATAAAATCATGCAAATCAGAAAATTAATGTTAATAAATTGGGACTTTCCAATCCTCATTTCCATTGACATTTCACCAATATGAGCTATACCACATTGCGAATTCAGATCAGAATCCAGAATCTCATGATGCAACTAGTTGTCATGTCTCTTTAGTCAACTTAAGTCTGGAACCATTCTTCAGTTGAAACTGACCTGTATAACATTGATATTCTTTCAAAGTATAGGCTAAATATTCATAAAATGTATACACTGAATTTAATCATTAGGAAACATCAGACAAGATTCAATGTTCCTTATTGAATCTTGTCTGATGTTTCCTAATGATTAAATTCAGTGTATACATCTTTGGCAGGAATATCATTGAATGACACTTTTTGTTCTCATTTTTAGGTGACAAAAAAATTCATTGTGTTTCATCATGAATGATGTTCATTTGATAACCAGATTTGAATATTGTCTGCCTGTATCCTCCACTGTAAAGGAATTGTTTTTAGTTGCATAATTTAGAAGTATCTTGTGGGGAGATTCTTTGAAATACTGTAATTATATATTCCTCATCAATTTTCCAGTTATTCATATATTTATAAATATCAGTAAGTAATCATGAATTCAATGGTTTGTTTTTGAAGGGTTATAATCCGCTATTATCCTTTAGTCTGAGCTCACATGTCTCCTAAATCGCTGGATTCTGTGTCCTTTTCCATGACCAATACAATCCTTAAGAGTTTTTAAATTTTTTGACACAGTAATATATTCTCAGTTCATCTTGTATTTTCCCTAACTCGGCTCTCCAATCTGACATTTCTCTGAGGACTCCTCCATTTCTGTGAGGATCCCTGAGACTTTTTATCTGAAAATGTGGTTTAGAATCAAGATCTGTGCATTAGTCGTGCTCATTGCCAGGAAAATATCACATGACCCCATCCCAGAGAATAGAGCTAAAGAACATATACATTGTAGCTATAATATGCATCCTGATGAGAAGGAAAATGAAATGACTGGACTTTAACATCGCAAAGAAATGGATTGTCTTTAGTTCTTACCTATCAAAGCAAATCATGATTTGCAGCAAAAGGTGAGAATTTCCATACCAAATGACATGATCAGTTATAGAAATGAAGAACTGGAGATCAGCAGAAAGGGAATCAAAGATCTAGAGGAAATGATGGAAAGAGACATTTCTTCTTCTCAGAGGCAGATCCCTGGAAACAAAATCCCATGATCATTGATTGATAGCCTAAAAGAAACCTCATCATCTACAGAGAAAAGCTTGCAGACATGAGACTAAGAATCTCTCAGCTATGATTAAAATCCCACTTCCAGATATAAATCCACAGGCAGTTGATGGTCTTGATGGAGCATTTGGCAGGGAGCATTTTCCCCCTGATCTCCATGCATGGGGTCCTGATTCCCCTGACACAGGAGGGTTCCTCATCCCTCTCCTCAGACAACTCCCTTGGCTTCCAGGCTGTCCTCCACATTCACTTCCCAATCTCAAGTTCCCCTAGATCCAAAATGGTTGTTCTTTTAGAAAAGGGAGGCTCTTCCTTTCCCCACACTCCAAATTTGAGTCCTTGCTTTTCTTAGAACCAGTCACTGCAAAGCTCAGGGTCCATGGGTAGAACCTGAGGAAGAAAAGTCTCTGTGAGGAGCCCCACGGTGTAGTTCCTCTGAGCTCCTCAGCCTTCACCATCTCCAGGATTTGCAGACAAACTGAGGTGAGGGCATTGAGATCAGAATAAACCATCTGTCTGGCCCTACTCCAGTGACCACTGTGGGAAAGAAGTTGGGACTAGACAGGAAGTAGGGCCTTTCCTAGGTTCAGTGATGCAGTGGGGAAGCTCATCCTTCTGGTGGTGGTGGAGTAGCCTCATCAGCCCCACCTGTGCATGGGTAACACTGCTTCAATCTGGAGAAATTACCCACAAGAACTCAGTTCATGGAAGTCACCAGAGAGTAACCCAAATCAGGCATATGCTGGAGGCAACGCCTGTGAAAAGGATCTACATGGGTTGAGGTCTGAGTGCACAACTTTTCACCAACACATTCCCCATGAGTGGCTTCACTTGTGTTCTTTTTTGTCTTGATTGTAGTATAGTTTTTAGATAGCTTTATTGAAGAAAGCTCATTTAAGTTATTTTAATTCTATTGTACTGTCTAGATAATATAAGTAGTACTTTTATTTGGAATGTGAATAGTATTTTATTAATTGTTGTAAAATGTATATAACATAAAAATTATCCAGTTTAACTATTTTTGGTGTACAGTTCAGTGGCATGAAGTATGCTCACATCCTTATACAACCAACATCACTGTTGTCAATACTCTTTTCATCTTGCAAAACTGAACTTTGTATCATTAAACAATAACTCCTCATCCTTAACTTCCTCTTGTCCTTCACACCACCTGCATAACAATCCATAGAGACTTTCTGTCAGTGTGAATTTGCCTATTCTATGTACCTCAAATACGTGGAATTATACAGTATTTTGTATAATTGTGACTGGTTTATTTCACTTTGCATAATGTCTTCAAGTGGCATACGTGTTGTAGAAGGTGTCAAATTTCTCTTTCTTTTAAAGCCTGAATAATCTCCCATTATATGCATACACCACATTTTTTTTATCCGTTGCTTACTCAATGGGCACTTGGGATTCTTCTATCTTTGGATTATTGTGACTAATGCTGCTATGAAAAGTGGTATAGAAATATCTTTATGATACCCTGCATTCATTTCTTTGGGATATATACCCAGAAGAGTATTTCCTCAGTTATATGGTAATTGTCTTCTTAATCTTTTGTGGAACCACTATAATGCTTTTCATAGTGACAGCATCATTCCGATTTCTCCACATTCTCACCAAGAGATTATTTCCTGTGTTTTTATAACAGCCGTCCTAATGGATGAAAGATAGTATCTCATCGTGGTTTTGATTTGCATTATTCTAATGATTAATGATATTGTACATCTTTTTATGTGCTCATTGGCCATCTTATATATTCTTTGGAGAAATTTTAATTAAAGACATTTTTCCGTTTTTTTAACCAGTTAGTTTTTTTTGTTGCTTGTTTTGAGTGATAAGAATTCTTTAAAAAATATATTTTAATATTAACATTTAACAGACATATGATCTGTAAATGTTTCTGCCATTCCATAGATTGTCTTTTTACTGTCTTGATAGTGCCCTTTGATGCAAAAAGTTAATTTTTTTTTTTTTATTTTTGTTTGATTGTTTGTTTTTTATTTCAGCATATTATGGGGGTACAAATGCTTAGGTTATATATATTGCTTTTGCCCCACCCGAATCAAAGGTTGAAATGCATCCATCCCCCAGACAGTGCAAACCCCACTGATTAGGTGTGAATATACCTATCCTTTCCTCTCCCCTCCCACCTGTCCAACACCCAGTGAATGTTACTACTGTATGTGCATATAAGTGTTTATCAATTAGTACCAATCTGATGTGTGAGTACATGTGGTACCTGCTTATCCATACTTGGGATACTTCACTTAGTAGAAAGGGCTCTAGCTCTATCCAGGATAATACAAAAGGTGCTAGATCACCATGGTTTTTTGTTTTTGTTTTTTTTTTTTTTTTTAATTTATTTCAGCATATTATGGGGGTACAGATGTTTCTGTTACATATGTTGCCCTTGCCCCCACCTCCCTCCCTAAGTCCGAGTTTCAAATATGTCCATCATTTGGGTGGTGCACATTGC
>CAUYSK010025359.1:0-32086 GCA_963575035.1 Avahi laniger | reverse complement strand
CTTTATCCAAATAAAATTTGATCATTTGACTTTTCTACTTAAGACCTCTGCCTCACCATCATCTGTAGTATAAAGCTCAAAATCTTTATAACAGAACATTAGGTTTTTTGTAACCCGGCCACACCTTACTTTTATTTATTTATTTATTTTTTTATTTCAGCATATTATGGGGGTACAGATGTTTAGGTTACGTATGTTGCCCTTGCCCCCTGCCCCAAGTCCGAGTTTCAAATGTGTCCATCCTTCGGGTGGTGCGCATTGCACTCTTTGTGTATGCATATACCTGTCCCCTCCTTCCTCCTCCCCCTTCTCCCTTCCCCCTCCCCCCCTTCCCAACATCCAATAGATGTTATTCTTATATGTGCACTCATGTGTTGATCAGTTAATACCAATTTGATGGTGAGTACATGTGGTGCTTGTCTTTCCATTCTTGGCATACCTCACTTAGTGAAATGCGTTCCAGCTCTATCCAGCAGTATATAAGAGGTGCTATCCCTTACTTTTTTTACCCATCGTTTCTTCCCTTCGCCACAGTTTTGGGCCAAGCACACTGAACTTCCTGTTCTCTGAACAAACTGCCTGCCTTCAGAATGCAGTGCCTAGGATATCCTACTCTGTCTCCTCCTCTCATCAAACTGCTGTTCATCATTAAACAGCAGTTCAAAAGTATCTCATCCATGGCTTTCCTCACTCCCTAGGGCAATTAGTTGTTCTGTTTTCTTCTCCCAAAAGACTCAGATTCACACAGTGATCATAGTAATAGTTAGATATTATAGGAATAATTGGTTTTGATATCTGTCTTCTCCACAGTACTGTTTTATTTATCTGTGCCTCCATCCCTAATAAATATATAATAATTAGAATTTATGCACACATGATTGAATGTCTACATGCCAGAATTTTATTCAAATATTTGTTTAAAATTATGGCATACTTCTTTCATCTTATTATTACAGTGGTCAATGTAGTAATGATTTACACTGGTTCAAAATTTTGGTAAATCTTAATGTAATTTTATTTCAAATAATTTATTTAAATATCTTATATTTTTTTAAAATAATGATCACTCATATAATCTGCATGCCACCTTATAAGGCGTGCTTATCTTCATCAATATGAATTCCTTGTCTTACTCTAGATCTGCTCCTTGGGCTTAGTGCTACGGGCAGGCTTTCATAGTAGGCTATTAGTTATGATTTCTCTTTCTATTGTTCGACTACAAATTACAGTCTATCCAAGTATAATTTTTTAAAATATGATTTGGCTTGAAGATTATAGGATGGGTATGTTATAATTATATTATAATAAATATGCCTTAAGGAAGAATCTATTTGACCTCTCTTTGAGAGTAAAATCTGTGGCTTTGGTGATGGAGTTTTCTGAAGATAGGGGCATTTCAAATATCTCTTCTACTTACAAAGGTGGAGGGTTGTATTCAAGAACACTGAAGTATACTAGGAACTACTGTAATTAACTTCTATTATGGCAATTGTATTATCCTGCCTGGTTTTTTAATACTGTTTTCTTTACTTCATTTATTTATTCACTAATCAATGCGATGAACTTTTCCACTGTCTATACTGTGCAAGGCACTGTTCAAGAGATACAGTCAACAGTGAATAAAGACCAACAGTGATCTGCTCTCACAGCATTTACAGTCTTCCAATATTAGGTCTCTATTGGCCAGCAGATTTGCAAAGCATTGTTTTACTAAAAACACATCATTAATAAATTCCTATAATAAACGAATTAAATTTTAAATGAAAACAGAAATCAGTATCCTGAGTGTTGTGAAAAAGACTGGACTTAGGAAATTCAGTAGTTAAAATAACCAATAAATGTGATGTGAAAGTTACAGGGTATTTAGGAAGAAATTCAGAAAATTTTATTCACGCAATTCCACCAGCAGATTGTCTAAATTGAAGAAAGCAAAAATTTCACAAATATATTAGACTCTTATTTGAAATGTAGAAAAGGGAAGGGATTTTATTTTATTTTTATTCTTTGACCTCGAATAATAAGTGCTCTGTGACAGTGTGGATATACATGCAGATACTGCTCAGAACTGTAATACAGAAGCCCTTAACCAAAATCTCAAGTCAATTCCAGTGAACATAATCGTCATGCCCTTTCACCTTTTGCTTCCTATGGCTGATGTATTTTGTCTCTAATATGTATTTAGGTATACAGATGAGAAAGAAGAGTGAGATGAAAAAACAAATGTTCTTACTGTGAGTACCATGAATGAACTTTAGGATGTGAAATGATTTGCAATATACATATATATGTATTTTTTTAATGGGGAAAGAATAAATAACATCTATTAGATTCTCAAGGGGACCCATAATCACCCCCAAATTTAAGATCTTAAAAAGCAGGAGGCAGGGAAAAAGAATGAATGAGATCAGGAAGGAAATAACCAAGGCAATAAGTAAGAGTACTTTTGAAGTAAAAAAAAAAAAAAGTAGAATTCGAAAATAAAACAGTATACTAAAAAGTTAAATAGCTCTCAGAAATATTGCTAGGTGTTTTGTTTAGTGTTTGATACAGATAATGCTCTCTGTTAATTGAAACATATAGACTTTTTCTGTCATTTAGAGGTTCTAGCATTTACTACAAATAACATTAGGAAAGTATTTTGAAATCTACACCTATCAAAATCATCTCAATCAAAACTGACCTTCTGTTTATTCGTATAAACTTCACATTGAACTTTTTTGCTGGTTTTACTACTGAGAAAAAAATTATGTGTGTATCCTTTACTCAATATTGTACATAGATCAATACGACTTTTCAGAAACAAAAGCAAAGAAATTAAATACTAACTCATGCATATCAACATGACCTTATTTTCCCAAATAATTAGAAAACATGCTCATCAAATTAAATGCAATGAATGTTTGTATATAAATATTTTGAAAGAGTAGTTTTTTAATATAACATACAAGCCATTTTTCTTAGGATTTTGAGAGTTTACTTACTAAATGAATTACAGCTCCTCTTTACTGAAGTCACTTCCTGATAAACAGCCAACATGAAGAAATAAATAAATAAATATAAGGCAGTTTGTGAATTCCAGGCTTCTTGGCTAGTCACAATTGGTGTGTTGTTATATTGGCTAGGGGACAATAATTGTAATTACTTTTCTCAAAGCAGCTGAATTCAACCCAACTCAGAATGTCAGAAGTTTATGGATCTGTTATAGTAAAGATTAAGATTAGTACAAAAGACAAAGGCAAGTAGAATAATATTTTTCAAACCTTTTCTTTTTTTCCACTCCCCTTTCTCATTTCATCAAATTGGAATAACTCCCAACTTTAAAGAAATAACAGAATGAATTTCACTTTCCCAGCCACTGTTTGTCCAGCGAGTTAAACAAACACATATGTAGCTAGAAAACATCTTTCTTTTGTGTGTGTCATTTTATGTGTATTAAAATAATATGATTTTTTTTGCTTAAACACTATGACATCATTATAAATATTTAATATATCTGTGGTAGACTTACATAGATAACAGTTTCTTCTTTTTTTTACATTTTTTTAAAAAATTTCAGCATATTACAGGGGTACAAATGTTTAGGTTACATATATTGCCTTTGTCGCACCTGAGTCAGAGCTACAAGCGTGTCCATCCCTCAGACATGTTTAAAAATGTCATTATGGTAATGTCTCTTGAGTTAGAATTTTACTAGATTTGAACAAATAAATAATTGTTGAACATTGTGTTTCCCTATTTCAAAACCATATTAATTCAATAATATAAATCAAAATCACATTTATACCATTTGTCAGTGTTCAAAATGGTCAACAATCCTGATGAATCTCAAAAATTATTCAATTTATAAAAGGAAATTTAAGGAAAATGGGGCTATGTGCTGAAGCAAAAAGAAAGAAAGAAGTCATATCAATAAGGGGAAATCTGAGGACACTGAGGTCCATAGCAATGAATTTCAAATTTCAAATATAAGAGAATATAGAGGTTAGGTGAAGGATTTTTTAATCAAAGGACAAAGGAGCACTGATGTGAAAAAAATGTATGACGTGACTAACACTTTCATCAGGGATTCTTCTAAGAAAATAGATAAGTGGGGACAAATGAAATCAATTTTCTCTCAAAGGAATACAGAGGAGTATTTTGCCAGATTTTGGTTATGAAAAGAGTGAAAGAAGGAGGAGATAGGGAAGACTGAAATTTCATGCCCAAGGGCCTGGAAAGATGATAGTTGAAATCATACAAAAGAAAGGATAGTGAGAGAACATTTAAAAGAAAACAGATGGTCTAAGGTTAAACATCAATAATAGCCATAGTGGAAAAGTTATTAATTCTTACTATAAAATTATAACATGTGCATAGTGCAATTTGTGTCACCAACGTTTACTTGTGCATGTTGCCTCATTTGACTCCGCAGGAAGAAGGAACAGCCACATGAGAGCAAGAAGAAAAGCTGAGGTCAACCGAACAGTAAATTATAATTTATACTGTTAGGGAAAAAACAGAGAGCATATAATACCATTTATTTAATGCTTCTCTATGTTCGGGACATGATGCTAAGGTTCCTAAATCTATTTTTTTAAACATCACAATAAATTTTTTGCATAGGCATATGTTTCCATTTTGCAGATGAGGAAATAAATTCACAGAGCTTTTGTAACTTGCCCAAAAACTCGCAACTAGGAAACAGCGAAACTAGGATTCATCTCAGCTGTGATTGGATAGAAACACTTAAATATACTGAAAGGTATAAAAGCTGAGGTACCTTTCTGAAATAGTAAAACTCAAATATCTTGTCCACTCATTCCCTGTTCAGCACTGTGCTTTTTGTTAAAAAATAAATGGATAAAAAATAATCTATAAATTATATGAACTAAAGAAAATATAAAGCTGGGTGAATTCATATAGATGTAACTTTATATATGTGTTTTATACATCAAAATGTTTTCCAATTTAATCTTCATGACTTCTCCGATATTGCTGTTTTATTTCTGCACTTGTCTTTGCATTACCCAGGATCTCAAAGACAGAGTAAGAGGGACACAGGTCTACATATTTGTCTCCCCTCACATGTAGGAAAGTGACAATAATAATAGTAGCTAACCTTTGTGTACTGCTTCTATAAACCAGGGCTGTTCTAAGCACTTCACATACATTAACTCAGTCAACCCTCACAACGACATTATGAAGTGGGTATAATAATATGATCCTTATTTTATCAATGAATGTAAGAAGGTATGGAGTAGTTAAGCAGTTTTCAGAAGATTACAGAGATAAAGAGCAACAAGTCAAGATTTGATTAGAGGTATTAATCTGTACTTTGCCTCTGGAGTCAATACTGACTAACTGCACAAGTTAACACACACATATGCACCCAGCATGGATTAAGAAGCCTTCTGAGGTCTGGGGTAGAGAAAATGTTCATTTAAAGAAACAAAAAATAAAAACAGGATAAAGAGCCACATTTCTGGTTGTACTCTACTCCCTACCAACAAAACAAAACAAAACAGAGAGAAAGACTGTGAGAATGTCTAACTTTAGACATTCAAAGGGTGAGCATACTTAAATATTCAGGCAAATGGAAGAGGAAGAGTAGGAAATGCCCTTTTGTTATCTGTTACGGTTTGAAGAAATGTAATTCTTAAAAATACAAATGTCAACAAAATTACTACTGAGTATAAACAGTCATGAAAAATTATTTTATTTTCTCTATTATGAAGGCAAAGAGAAGTAGTTTTACGGTTAACTCTATACTTCTTTAAAATCAACTAATTTTTCTTCCTTGTATTGCAATAATGATATAAAAATTTTGAATCACGATTTTATGTAGATATAATAACATTAAGAAGTGACACAACTCTTAAAAAATTGTTTCTGATAGTTCAAACATACTCCTAAATCCAAACGTAACAGTTGCTGGATTTTTATTCGTAATTAACATATAGGGTCCAAACAAGTATCAAAGAAATACTTGCACATATGACTTCAGTTCTTCCCTGAGTTAGGCATTGTAAGAAATTCCTTTCATGCCATTAATTCCATATAGTCCATATTGAAGTTATACCACTTTTAGCAATTACTAAACCGAACTGTTTTTCTATCTCTTGGACTTTGCACATTACCACTAAACAAAGTCCAGAAATGATAACATTCGTATTCTCAGATGTCCATATTTAAGGAAAAATATTTTCCTATGGATGATAACATGGTTTTCAGACAAACGCCAAAAAAAAAAAAAAAAAGATCAGAAGCTGGTAATAGTATCTATGCTTTATGTGACAGAGAGTCTCTCTCTTCCCCGCCCCTCCATCTATTTCTCTATCTCTACCTTATCTTCTAAAATTTACTGTTATTTTGTAGATCTTACATTTTGTCAGTATCAGATTTTGAAACTAATGCCAAGAAGATCTCTTATAGTCTCTGCTATGATCCTGAAAAAACTGAAATTATTTGTTAACTGTTTTAATTTTTTAATTAATTTATATTTTAGATTTATAACTTATTACTATCGGGTTCTATTTGATGAAATAGAATCTGTGGGCTTAAAAATGAATGATTAAAGCATATTCTTTGGGTGTGTTTCAAGTGATTAATAATTTTCTTAAAGACCTCAAAAAAAAATGTCTGACTCCTCATGAATTAATGCAAATGTCACTTCCTCAGAGAAGCCTTGCTGAACTTTCTTCCTCTTTTCCTAGATTAGGTGAGATACTGTTGATATTTCCCCTTTCATAATACAGTATAGAATTTTAGTTATTTAATTGGTATTTATATTTCACCCCTCCCAGAAACAAATTATAAACTCCATAAAGGTAAATACTCTTCATTTTTATCTATTTTACCCACACTGCATCGACAGCACCTAACAAATTGACTGACACGAACTACTTAATAAATTGTTGAATCAATGTATAAATACATGAAGTTTCCAATCTTTGCCATTGGAATAACTCAACTTAATACATTGATTTTTATTTTCATATTCATACACATTTTACTTGACTAAGACATCTTTACATGTTGACCCCAATATTTGGTGAAACTCAAAATAATAGGTAGAAAATTATGGTCACATCCAGCAATTAGAATGACATCAGATATCTAAAACAAATAAATATTTCATATCATCACCATCAATAATTAATATTTTTATTCATTTATTGATTCATTCATTTGTTCAAGCAATATTTATTGAGCTTCTATCACAAGGCACTAGGGAGATAGCACCAATAGGCAGAAAACTTCCTTTACCTGATGAAGTCTGTATATTAATAGGACATTTAGAGCGAGCTGCAAGGCAGCCAAACCAGCAGGTGAAAGGCAGTAGTGAGGTTGTTTCAACGGGAGTGGTCAAGATTAGGAAATTTAGTTAAATTTGAGATCTACCAATGAATATAATTTAACAATAAACTAGCTTACTGTACATATGCTATACAACATTAAAAATATTTTCTTCACATGATTATGTGTAGATACGAGAACATTATAGAGAACTAAAATAATTTATCAGTAGTATCTTTCAACTATACTATAAAAGTGTGGCTTAATAACCCTTTTGTCCTATTTGTATTATGATGAATTTATATCCAAAGGATCATTTAATGATATTATTTTAGAACATACTTTTATAAGCAGAAGGTCTTCATTCTTTAGAGATGGATCTGTTTCTCATTTTCATGAAGGAAGAATATTGATACTTGGAATTCCCATAAATTCATAGGGAGGCAAAGAATCCTCATTAAGCTTGACAATTTATTAAGAATAACCATTTAGACATCGATGGATTAGGAAGACAGACACCGCCCATTTTTGTATGTACCTTAGCACAAATTGCCAAAAAGGGACCATAGCCTGAGGAGGTGATTTAAATGGACCATTTCTATCCCTTTGGGTTTATTCCTGGTTTCATAACCAAATGGTTCCAAGAAACCAGTAAGGTAATAAAGATAAAACTGTGGGAAACTCTTTATACTTCCTATCCAGAGGAAAGACTTTTAATAAAAAAAAATATTTTAAGAATAAAATAATGGTTTTACCATTTGTAATTATGACTTAAAGTGAACAAATGCATGTTCATTTATTATTAATTAATATAAATTTTAAATAATTAGGAACACTTTCTATGAATTATGGGGAAAAGTTGAGGTAAAATTTTCAAATTGTGTATTCCAGGCTTGAATTAAAATACAGGGACATTCTTGTCTAAAATCTGCAAATACACTATAGAAGTAAATATAGTTCACATTTTTTCTATCATATATGATATTTCTTTTTTCATTTTAAAAGTGGTTAACATTTTAACACAAGAAAACAAAATTAACTTAAGTATTTTGATATTCAGTAATTTAACACAGATTTTTATCAGAAAGATATGTTTCTTATAAGGCAGAAGTGTCCCACCCCCATTCAGATTGACTAAATATAAAGTGTGGGCTAGTTCAAAGAGTTACTTTTAAAAAAAGCCTTAGCCTTTATCTGCATCCCTATATTAAAGCAGAGGGAAATAAAACTAAAGATTAGTATGATTATGAGATATGCTTTCTCTTATGTAACTTTAAGATGATCCTGGAAAAATCTGAAAATCACAGTTTTTTAAGAGTTCACTTATTTCTCCAAAATATATAAGATAGAACCCTTTCCTCCTGAGAATACTTCTGGTGGTTTGTCTTCTTTATCCTTTATAATACACATAAATAGAGGCTTTATAATTTTTGTTTTTCTTCTGGGTCAGACGACCAGGGCACCTTGCAAAGATTTGCAGCTGGCAAATCTTTCCCTAGCTTAATGAATATTCATCACCATTTGCAAAAACAGGATGACAAGGAAAACCCTCAGTTCTTTTAACACATAACAGAGTTTGTCTCACCCCTAGTGATTGCTTCTTGCTTTTGAACGTTGAATTACACTGGTAGGGAATTAATGAAAGAAAACTCCCCCAAAAAGAAAAGAAAGAAAAAATGGTTGGGGTGGTACAAATTGGTACAATTACAAAAGGTACTTAAGAATTTACTTTTAAAAAATGTTACAGTTTCAAATAATATTGTGTTGTTCTAGAATTGTGTTGTCATTCAAAAATATAACCTATTGCATTAATATTAATATGTATCTTATCACTTGAATGAATTCTGAAGTAGACTAAAGGAATGTTCATTTGGACTTTAACAGAAGAAACTACTGGAATATTATACTCTTAATTATTAAAATTAAGATGTGCTTCATTGTCAGCATCCTCAGATCTTAATGACATTAATATTTTTATTTTCTCTGCTGAGTAGAGTCTCTAGGTAATTTATGATTATTTGTGTGAGACACGAAGTTATTTTTTAAAAATCTCACTACATGGATATTGTATCTAACAGCATTGAGGCTTTTAGTTAACAGAATTTTTGAATTCCAAAAAGATAGCTTAAAAAAAACCTTTGCTACTATAATATAAATCTAAATATAATCTCATTTAAAGCAAAATAGACATGAACAACAACAGAAAATAGGTATTCACAAACATAAACAATATTTCATTTTATTGCTTTATTTTTTTGTCATAGATTATTTATTTTTTAAAAAAAATTCCCACTGGGATATTGATTCACCTAAAATATACAAAACGTAGTGTAAATTAAAAGGGGAAAATTATTAAATTTTAAAAGTTTACCATAAAATGTAATCAAGTTATTACTATTACAAGAAATTACATAAAATGAAGAAAAATGTGTTTAACTGTAAATACAAAAGATTGATATTTAAAATAGATAACCATTAAATCTAAGAATCAATATACTTTTTTATGTTCTTAACATCTCAAGCAATTAAAATAATTCTTCAATGTATAACACTCAACTGCATGGTGATTCTTTAGAAATGTTATGAGCCTGCTAAGTGTTAGCACACACAGACACACACATGCAAACAAGATTTTAGACTTTCCTGAATGGTACAACAACAAACTATTTTTGTTCAGAAATCTTGTACTGAAGAAAGCTATTTTTAGAGTGAATCACATCCTGGTCTTCAAAAACAATGGGATAAAACTGGGTACTAAATACAAGGGCAATATTTCCACTGTGAAAAAGGAAATGTGTGTGTATGTGTGTGAGTGTGCTCATGTAATCTCTTTCCAAAATGCTGTCAATGATTGATTGAATCCTCTATATATTTTATCAACTGAATACTGTGCTTTCAAATGATTCTAAATTATTTGTTTTTATTTGCTTCTTCTAGGTTCTTCAATAAATAATGTAATGCTACCTATTATTGGTTGTATTTTGTTTTCAAAGTATAATTCTTATTATTACCAAATTAAGAGCTTAGTGTGCATTAATAATATACACTAATAGTGCATTTACTACTGTGTACCCATTTGTTCTGAGCACTGCTGAAATTTCCCTTCAAGTCTTAGGGAACTCTTTCCTTTACCAAAGGAAAATGGAATTACTGTGAATCAAATAGTCCAGGACAGTCTGCAATAGATGAGAAAGTCCTGCTGCTTTTGAACTTTTGCCATGCAAATTCAGTACACACAGGAAAACACTCTTTGAAGGTCACTTGTTTGTGTTTTCTCTAAATGGAGGTGGTGTTGTCCAAATGCATATTCTAAAGGATTTTTGCTTTTTAAAAAATTACAAAATATTCTTGCCAAATCAAAGCTCTAAAAATAATAGAGACTGTAGTGAATGGCTATATGTTTTCTTATATCAACATGACTATTTGTAATATTTACCTGCTTTTTTCCTCCTAACAGAAAAAAAATTAAAAATGACTATGAAAGTTAGTGGAAAGAAACCTAAGAAATATTTTTTTCCTTTTTCAGGTCAATTTTTACTTTCTTGTAAAATTATTTTACAATGTTAAAAATATATTTCTGAAATTAATGGAAAATATGATTTTATTATGTCATCCTGTATAGCAATCTTAGGAATGAAGCATAAAACATTTTCATTTCATTTAGAAACATTTTTTTCCAATGTTTAGACACCAGAAGTAGAAATTATAAATAGTATAACCAGAATATCTATTATCCTTAATTCACCAACAAAATTGCAGGAATATTATACTTGAACATTTCATGCTGAAGTATACATTTATAAATATATTGTTATTAAAATTGAAAATACTTTTTGAAACAATGTAAAAATTTTTATTTTGCCTATAGAAAATCTTAATTATTTGACTGATTTTTAGATAATTACTAAAAATATTCCAGACTTGGTTAAAAGAATTAGAAACAAATTTTGTTATATACTATAATAATTACTTTTTAGTAATCTCAGAACTTTGTTACAATAGCTAAAAACAAAACCTAACAAAAAAAACTTCCTTGGAAAAACAGATGAATCCATACTATATTATGATTTGTTTTTAAAATATAGATATAAAATTAGACAATGGCTTTAAAAGGTCTATTTTTGGTACTTAAGTGGTTAAAATAATATTTCTCAAGCAAGCCTTTCACCATGATATTGGTATATGAACTTTGCCGTTAGATCAGTCAAAATAAACAGTGGATTGCATAAAGCTTGTCTTCAGTAATTAATTCTCCTAATTGCACAATGTTAATTTTCTATCTTTGTACCCATAAGTTTAAATATGCTACTTTAATGGGCACAATGATATACTGATTAAAATTTACGACAAAAATATAAACAAATATAATAATTAGAAAGCACTTAATGTGACTCAAATAATTAAGAAAGTAAATATTTACATTCTGTGTATGCTAAGGAAAAATGTGTTTATAAGTAAAAAGGAAATGAAAAGGATTTCATGTGGTAGGCGAAATTTCTTCTTTCTTTAGGGTTTCAGAAAAAGAGGGAGCGGGAGAAAAGATAGGTAGGGAAATACCTGAAGTGTGTATTTTTACCCGTGGCCTTCTGATTGTGCCCTTGTGCAAGTAAGACTACAGCTGCAGAAATTTTTACAGTCCTATGTACTGGCAATTTTCTGATAGCCTTGTGGGATAGATGAAGCCACTCAGCATCTACTTCCTCTAAGAATAAGGCCCCAATTCAGCAAATCCTTCTGTCACCACAACAGGAAAACAACTGTGTTAGTTTTGGCTGTAATGGCCACTTTTGTTACTAATGGACAGTGAACTACAATTCGATTGCAAAATTTTATGCCCTGTGACAGTGCTAAAAACATATTTATTTATATTGAGGTGAGTACTAACAGTGCATTCACTCAACAAAAATTGTTTGAGAGCCTGTTTTACTATCCTATACCTGTCCTTGAGCAGCTCAAACTTGGTAGGGAATAGGCAGAAAAGAAGCAGAAAACATGTCAACCAAAAATGTAATACAATGTTTTAAATTATATAGGAGAAATACATATAAAATGTTGTGAATGTACCAAATAGGAAAAAGGAAGCAGCAATAGCTAAGTTATGAGTAGATCATTCTCAACTTTAAATGCTACACTAATGACTTTGGGCAATGAAGAGATGTCAAAAGATTTGATTTCCAACAAGACAAGTCTTGTTTAGCCACGGGAGTTCTTGTATTAATACTGGACATGACTAGTCATCTTTAATGAGGAGAAATGCTATCTAAGACTTCAGAATCAATCCACCACCCCTTCCAGTAATGATCATGTATCCAGATTCTGAATCTGTCCCCTAATTCTGGCTCCCTGCCTCTCTCCTTTTTGTTCTAGTACTTGTACTCTGTCTTCACCTTTAATTTTTAGGCTGAAATCTTCATGGCTCTGCTTCTAGTCAATCTGACATCCCTCATGTTTGTCTTGGTTGGGTTATCTGAGAGAAGTCTTGTCTGTGTTCCTTCCTAATAGTTCTCTCTTTGAGTATTGTTCCCCTGAGGCAGGATCTAGTTATCTATGCCATAGAAAACTGTTTCAAAGATTAAAATGTGATAATGAGAGTAAAAACAACACTGCTTTTATATTCTTTTCTCATTTTATCTATTATATTGGCTACTAGCCTTGGTAAAGAGAGCAGATTAGTTTCTTGGTTCTCCTACATTTCTCTATTGCTAAATAAATACTGCACCCACTGTCCAAGATCTGTCAGCTACACTCCTCATCTCTTCTCAGGCCATTTGGTCAAGTCCAAATTTCTGGCCTGGGCTGCACTTTGCTGCTGTCTCCTGACCCACAGACATTACAGTTTTGATCTGGCAGAAACTAACCAATTTTTTGGATTTCTCTGGAATTACTCTTCTCAGGTTTCTACTACTTCCATCATTTATATTTCTGCTTACAGTAATAATTATTATTTTTATTAATATGATATTTAAACCAGCTGCAGATATATTATTACAGAATAAAGCACTATAGTTGTTTACATTTAAATTAATGGCAGCAGTAAAAGTTAACTTATTTCTATGATCCTCTCAACTATGCCCAACTATCAGAAGTAATCTACAATTAAATGAGGATTCAAAAATAAAAGCATTAATATGCATGCCCTAATTATAAGAACTATATTAACATGTTTCTTATTTTGATGTTTGTAAATGAATCCTAATATACCACAAATATAGTTATGCATCCATCTGCTCAACAGATATTTATGTTTATCTTGTATTTGCCACTATCCAGTAGAATAAATAATTTATTTGTACATTCACTCAGCGACAATTTATGTTTGCTATATTCCTGCTACTAACCTGGAATAGGGATGGCAATGAATCAACTTACAGTCTAGTGGACCAGATACACCTGTTTTCAGATAGTTAAATTTCAAAAATTAAGTGCTAAGAGGGGTATGTGAAAAAATTATAAAGAAGGATTAACTACTTGTGCCTAAAGAAGTCAGAAAAGAAGCTTCCTGGATACTTGCACTACATTATTAAGAAAAAAAAGAAGATATAAAAACTGACAAAGAGAACATTCTAGGCAGAGACAATAGCAAATTCGAAGACATGAAGGCGCAACATTGAGAAAATTATTTCTTCATGACTATTACATAGGAAAAGATTCTGAAAAGGATAGGAAATAGGCTGAAAAGAAATGCATGAGTTAGATCATGAAGGTATTTGAATTCTTGGCAAAAGACCTTGGATTTAAACCTGTAGTCAATTACACAATGGACAGTCATTAAATGATTTTTAGTAGAGGAGTAGTGTGTTCAAAACTGCATTTTAGAATTGAATCTTTAACTGCTGCTTGACTGATGGACTGAAGTAGAGGACACTATGACAGTGGCAATTAGAATAGGGGCGCAAAGGGCAGATAATCGAGCCATATTTAGGAAGTACATTGAGTCTCAAATAAAACGACGGAGAACGCCAAAACAAGGTGAGAGATCAGAAGCAAAGACATTTATGTTGCAATAAAACTAGAAATTAATAACAAAGACTTAGACATTTTGAAAACCTACCATATTCAGACATATCTATACAATTTTCTAAATTTCAAAGACATCACAAAAATTTCAAGCGTTTTCAAATCAGAAGATGTTCCTAAAGCTTATCTAATATGACAGTCAGCTGTTCAAATTCTTCACATTCCCCTTGCCTACTGAAATTCAGTGAGTGTTTAGAATTCCCTATGATCTGTTCTCATTTTACTCTTACTATTCCTCACATCTCTTATATCAACCAAAGTGGATTTCATTTCCCCAATAAAATCACCATGGATTTTTCTACTTCTCCTCTTCCATCTCCATTAGTTAAATTTCTATCATTTTTTTATCAACTGTTTTAATTTTACTTCCTTAATGCTTTAGCTATGCCTGCATATGCTCTACTGCTTCTCAGTGTTGTCATACCAGTTTGATTATTCTCTGTAACATTCTTAACACCTTTAAGCTGTATATATAGTTGTTTTTGCGCTTTTCTGAACCCACTATTCTCAGACTAAAATATACTTAAAGATATAGTTCATATGACTTACTATTTTTTTGACTACCTGACTTTTCTAGTACAAGTCTTTGTCCAAATAATTTTCAAAAAATAACAAGGTGATAGAGAAAGAGAAGAAAAAAAAAAGAGATGGAAGGAGACAAATTACTGTCCAATTTTAAAATAATTCTGAAAAATAATTCAATGTGATGGGATTGAGAAAATAAATGTCTTTGCTAGCTGGAAGGTTTCATTGCTTTGATTCATAAGACTTTATTAGGCAATTATTTTCTGGCATGTAAAATCCCATATATTAATAGTATGTAACTGTGGCTAACCAGAGTAAATGAAATTTAAGGTGAGTTACATAAGATTATCTTGCAAGCATAAACATCAAATCATACGTGTCTTATGAAGAGACCATTTATAATAGATTCTCTAAGAGCTCAATTTGAAAATATGATGTTTCTGTTGTGAAGAAATGCTATAGCAATATCTTTGATGAATGAACACAGAAGCACATTCTCATACAAGAACAAGAAAGCCCCAGGGGGCCATCAAGTCAAACTGATGCACCATTCAGGCACTGTTTTTCTTATTCCCGTGATATCTATCTCCTGCCTTCTTGAGCAGCACTAGTAACAGAAGCTCATTTTGCTAATACATGTCTCTCAACAATCTAGCTGAAGCTTTTTCCTCTCTCTCTCCCCCCATCCAGCCCCTTTCTCTTTCTATCTCTTTTATTTAAGAGTATTGTAGTATTTTATTGTTTTTTCCAGATAGCATTATTCAATTTCTCATCAGTTCCTCATGTATACCTCTAAGACCACCCCCCTCTTTAAGCTTGATGAGAATTGCCTGTATTAGTCCAAGAGTTATTTACAAATAAATGTTGACAGTTTTAAGCCATTAAAATATGGCTGTACTCCTGTATTTAGAGTTTAATTACTTTATAACTGTGGAAAATATTTTAATAGATCAAAGATATATTTCATTTGATCTTTTATCTCATCCACCAAGTCATAGAAGGCTGAATTTTTGCTCAGTAGAAGACAACGATTGCACAATTTCTTTTAGAAAGGTGATTTATATAACACATACTTTGAAAAATTTACATTTTCATTAATTAAGTCTGTGCAATAAGTATAAATTTCAAATTTAGTATATAAAACAATGTTATGTATTAATTATAGTTTCATATAAAAATTATAACACACATGGGAATGATAAAAGTCAAACTCATTTGTCACATCTGGGGAGACAGAAATGGGAATAAACTGGGAGACTTTAAACTGTACCTCTCATGTTTTAATTATTAAAAAATTAGACAAAGATCTAAAGCAAATATGGCCAAATATAAAGATTTGACTAAACTGAATATTATGTAGTAAAATGGCCTCAATTTATTGAAGTCACATTAACAACATTAAATCTTTTGCCTCTATTATCATAACAACCCATAAGAAAAAAGACCGTATTCTTTTTGTTTTGTAGAATAAAAACTGCAGCAGAGAAGTTAAGTAAGCTACCTCAAATTTCACAGCAAATAAAGATTGAACTGAGTTGGAACCCATGCATTTTGGCTCCTGAGGCCATGTTCTTAATTACCACGTTACATAATTCATTTATTTTGTTTTGTTTTTAAATTATTCTATATGCTTTCAAGTGGTTCATTTTTAAAAATACAAAAACACAGAATAGTTAGAATATAAATGTTAGTGAAGCTAAAAAATTGTTTTGAATGTTCATATAGAAGCTTTGAAAATTCATGTTACGATTTCTGAATACATAGATGATTAGTAATAGACATTTATAATGATATTCATTCTCAAGACATAAATTAGGCATTGTTTCACAAAAGTATATCTTTACAAGATGTGAAGAGCAAGATTGTATTTTCATAAGAAATGTCTGAGTTCTGATTATTTAACATATTTATACAGCCATCCTTTTTTTTGGTTGTTGGTTTTTTGTTTTCTTTCATCCTTTGGACTCAGAATAGTTAGGGTACTTCCTTCACACCGTGCATCTCATCTCTTTTAAGAGCAGTGGTTTGAGATTTTCTCAAAGGTCAGGGTAGGAGTGAGGACCATGGTATTTAGATGTTCCAAATTTAGAAGATCAGATATTTCTGAAATATTTTAATGATGCTTAAAATAAAAAATTGTCCAAATAGAATTTTTCTTGATATTTGGTTGATTTAAATGTTTAGAGCAAGTTATGGAATCAATAGCAGAATGATTTCCTACTCTCAGTACTCATATTGTTTCTCTGCAAAATTTCCTTTCCACTGGTATCCCACCAATTCCAGCCACCTCAGCAGCCATAAATGTCCAGTCTGTTTCCTCTGTTCAGCATGACTTGCATGCTTTTTGGGTTTTCCCTCTTGTGTTGACATTCAGAAGGTGCCCCAGGCAGAAAACTATTAATAGCAACTCTGGGTTTTATCTCATTCATTTCCTTTATCTTAGATATTACATAATAGTTCCATAAATTTTGTGTTCAAAATCTGAAAACAGTTATTTCATATATTTTTCTCCAGATTTTTATATTGCCAGTGAGATGCCAATTTGACCATTTATTCTGTTATCTAGAATCAGAAGTCACCATTATAGATTTGAAATCATCAGAAAATACTCATCCTTGATATATATCCACTATGTATAAATATATACATAATATTTATTAAACTGAAATTTTGGAACAATTAATAATTTACAAAGTTAATTTGCAATCACTCTCTAATCTTGGACATATAATATTTCTATTAGTTTTATTTTTTAATTTCTTTTATGGATTAAAATGCTTAGCCTAAAGTAGTTAAATCACTTGCCCAAGACCACACAGACAGGATTGAAATGTAAGCATTTTAATGCTAATTTCTATGTTCTTCCAAAATGGCATAATGCCTTACATAAAGGATGTAGTCAATGGATGCAGGTAATTAAGGAACCTCTTCCTATCCACTCAAAGATTTGGCAGGCTTAGACCTCAATGCACACACTCGTATTTCATCATCAGGGTTTAATTCTGACAGGCTAAGATACAGAAGCCATCTGGAAAAAAGAAGAGAAATTTCCCCACCCATAGCTTCCCACTGACTTTAATATGACCCATGAATACTGTTAACAAATACCAGCTGTCTTCTCCACACAACATTTAACTCCTACTCATTTGCCTTAGCTTTTTGCAAAACTTTCAAGAGGAATAGGGATTTGAATTCATTATTGACATCGGAACATATTGAACTAAAATAATTAGTTGGATTTGCTTTATTTTGATCTCTTCAATGTCATTTTTATTCTTTTACTTGTAGGGTTGGAAATATCAGCCAAAATAATAATGATAAATAATAATGAATAATAATAATTGCTGAAGTTTAGGAAATAGCATTTCAGATACATTATTAAAAATATACCGTAGTTAGTTATAAATAAGAGCAGGCATATACCATACTGAATAACATATATTTTGTTTTCTCTTAGAGTTTTATTTACTAGATTAGGAAAATAAATTTTTGTCCCTTGGTGTATATTTGTAATGTTTTTTCAAACTGTTTATAATAGTTTCTTTGTTTGTAAAATGAGTGGGTTGAATCTTTGAAGTCTTTCAGGTCTTCCTAATTCATAACTCCATAGAGAGATATATTTCTATTGAAGGCAGCGTGCATCACCAATGCACCCCCTCAACTGCCCCTTGATCTCTTCTCAGCAAGCACACACAGGGCCCAGGATTCACTCAAGAAAATCTAGACTGAAGTTTCCTTTCCTCTCTTAGGTTGCTCTTTGCTCTGGGGAAAATTGTTAAATATATATAGGAAAACTATTAAGGACATATGTATGTGTATGTATATATACACACACTATATGTGTACATATGTATATGTATTATTATATATAATTAAATGTCATTTTTCAAGACTTATCCACCTTTTGCACATGCCAAACAATTGAGTAAAATTGAATATTATCATATACGCATCTTTCAAGTTTTCAACGATGGCACAAATTTCTGCAATTCCATCAGGGAAAAGTCATTGTTTTTGTTTATTCTTCAGTTAAGGAGGGTCATTTCAATGGTTTTTACTTGGTATTTCTTTCTTTAATGGCTCTCACTCCAAGATAAGGAAGCCATGTGGGTATTGTGTTGGTTGCTAAATTCTGTGTCTTCTAATAACTCATTACCGATAGGGAACATAGCCGCAAATAATTTTAGGGCAATACTAAAAGTTCTCTGGTTGTTTGACAATGACTTGAGCAGATTAAAAAACTCAGCTTGACATTTTATTCCCATAGTCTTTCTAATTAAGTCAAAGGCAGCCACCCTAGCCCTCCATTTACTCATCATTTATTCAGTTACAATCAAGAGCATCAGATGGTTAGTTTCCCAAAATTTTATTTTCAGTAGGCACTTCATACTAGAAAACTGCAGAAAGTAACTTGAATGACTATTTTGCTACTGCATAATTTTGACTACCAGCCTCTAATTTTCTACTAGCAATGAGGTGATCACTGCATTTTTTAATAAATCCAATTAGATTTAATCGCAAATCCTAGATAGATATCTTTGTTGATATGTTTCTCATTCCTGACACCAAGAACACTATCAGTATTGTTCAGTCAGGGGGAAGAAAAACAATTTTGAAAATCCAGTAGATGGCAATGACTTAAATCTTAACATTTGTCAAAGAGCTTTTGGTATTGCTGAAAGACCAAATTGTGTAGATGGAAAAGCCAAAGGGATAAAAGGGCTTTAACCGAAAGATCAAGAAGCTGTTACGAAGTCTGAGGCTGAATTGCTGGAGAGCTACTATTTCCTGTGCTTTTCTTGGAGGAACATAGCATCTGCCTGACTTATAAACAAATGACTGCCCTCTGAGCAAGACATCAGGAGTCTGCACTCTACTGAAACTGTGACAATGTCACCCATGTGCTGGAGCCCAAAGCTATCCCAAATTGCTCTCAGTTACCTGCTCAGGAAGGAAATGGCTCTTTTCTCCTCCCGATATCCCATCAATGCCACCTACTAGTGTAACAGGACAGGAAGCTGGAGAGTCTTAAATGAGTTTTCGGTCTTCTAGTTCAAATGATAAAGGAAAGAGTATAAATGAATAACGATGCACGTGGGAGATAAGATGCTATTCAGTGTATGGAGAAAGAGTCATTCTTAGCTTGATTCCATCCAAATCTCATCATTATTTATAGTATATCCAAATCCTCTCACTAGTGTCATATTTATAGACTGCTATCTTGAATTCTAGTACGATACAGGTCTATTTAAAGCTCAAAGGTGTTTCATAGCTCTGAGTTATAACAAGTATTATTAGGTGTGATTGCAGCCAGATTTGTGGTAAAAGAGAACGGATGGAGCCTAGTTGCCTGAGAAATTTAATCATATTGGAAGCTCCCTTTCTTCGGGACTTTGAGGCCTTTGTGGAGAAAAGACCTTGCTAGAGAAGGGAATGTTCACTTGAAATTATGCTTATTTAGTATATAGATGTATTTTCAACAGTGGTACCTGTCCACAAAGACTAAAGAAGTAATCTTGAGAAGTTGTTTAGTCCACAATGTTTGGACCCAGCATCTGCATAGTGATGTGGATTGATAAGAGACACTAGATTGTATGCTCCAAATTTGGTTTGCTTTAGACGGTTTCTTGCATCTTTCCTGCTATCTTTAGACATGACTGAGGGAATGGTATTTTTCTCTATTTAGGAAAGAGGCCCTGCGACTGCAACTGCAGATAAAAAAGATAACTGTTGGAAAAGGATGGTCACAGTGAAAATTAATTAAGGCCCAGGAAATTAAAACTCTAAGACTAGAAAGGTTTTTGGAGGAGGTAATGTTGGTTTTCATTCGAATTTCTTCTCAGTCCCTAGGTTTGCAATATCTCTATGAAAGTTGCATAAAGCTGAGAGAGCCCGGAGCTTCTATAACAAGATAATCAGCTTTTTGAAGGGGGACCTTTCCCAATGTAGTTTAAGTTCACAAGTCATGGCTTTTGGACAGCTGGCATAAACTGACTAGCATCCCACAGAGGAAGAAACCAAGAACCTTTTAGTTTTGGGGTTATTAATTTTTTTTATATTACATGTTCTCTGTGCATCCCGTTTATTCCAAATAATTCTGAGCCTTAGCTGTGGTCTATGACTGACTAAAGCTTGAAGGTATCAAAATGTAATGTTCATTGGGCTCTGGGTCCACTATTTTTTATTGATACAATGGAAATGGAGTTTAGATAATATAATTTTATATTACCTCTTATGTTTTCTAAATTTTTCAGGTGTGAGGCTATTTTGTAAATCTAGTTATTCCTGAAATTTTGAAGAAGTGAGAGACTTTATAAACAGAATTGAATGCATCACATTTTGATGTACTGCAATGGCTACATCCACTTCAGTGAAAGTAGCCAATGTTGCAAATGCTGTACAAAGAATTCAGACCACCCAGACATCTGAGTAAAAATCTCCCTGCAATGAACAAAATAAGACAATAAGGGGAAGGGTAGCCATTAACTTTTGTTACTTTGAATTTTACTTTAACCAATAAGGAGAGAAGTTTCATTTAGAGAACTTTAATATCTCTGTGTGATACTTGGGATTTTCTTACCTTTGCTATTGAGTTTGGAGTGGTAAGAATACAAGGGATTATAGGTTTTTGGATGAGGGTATATAATAATCTATTACTATAAATGGTTACACATGGACATTATTGGCACCAGTTTAGTTAAAATTTAGGTGATAATTTGTTTCCCACTCACTATTCTTCTTTGCGCTTCCCTTGTTTAGAAAATGACATCAGAAGGGACTTGCAAAGCAGGATTTGGGTCTATCAGAGATCTAGTCAAACACTATCAAAAACCCAATAGCTAATAATATGAATTCTGCTAAGAGTTGAAAGAGAATGAAAATTGAAGGGAAAGCATGTTAAACATTCAGAAGTGAGTTTCAGTAGAGAAATGGTAATCAAAGGCAAATTCAAGTGGTGCATAAATTATAAGGAAGTAGAAACAAATGACTACAGATTATTAAGAGACTTATTCCATTAAGAGTAGATGTTTATATAGAATGGTATTATAAAGAATGGTAGAAAAAACAGAAATTTTTTTTAAGGATGAGAAGCCTCAGATACATTTTTGATCTTAGAAAAGAGAATTAAAGAATAAGAAGTCAAAGACACTGACGAGAAGATAACTGATCTAATGAATTCTTGAAGAAAGTGACATCGAAGGAATTAACCAAGAGATTAATGCAAATAAAAATATTAGCAATTTTTCTTTAAGTCAGATGAAGGAAAGAAGAAAAACACACGGGACTGTTTAAGAACACACCCCTGCTTTGGCAAGAAATTAAATGCTTAGTGCACAGGAGAGTTTTAACTTATAGATGTGTTAATATGGTCAAGTATTATGAATTAAATCTCTTTTACAAATATTATCATATTTATTCTCTGCTTATTAGGGGAAATATTGGAGTGGACAAGGTTTAGGTCACCTTTATTTATCTAGTAAGTTTTTAAGAAGCAAAGCATTAAACTCATACTTTTTATAGCTTCTCTTGGACACTATAAGATTAACAAAGGGAAAAGATATTCTGAGACAGGGTTTTCACATTATTCTTTAGATTAAATAAATCTCAGCATCCCTTGCTATAATAGAAACAAACTGATTAAAGGTGGCAATAAAGTAGACTAGAGCTTCCCATCTTATAGACAAATAACACTGCATTATTCTCAAGTCATGTTTTTCAAATTCTTCGTATTTTGAAACAGCTTTGGGCACCATTTATTTTCTCCACACAGGTATAAGCAATATAATTTTACTGATGATTTACAAAGTGTTAATTTATTTTAATGAAAAAATGTATTTATAATAATTCAGAAACCTAGAATAAAAACATATTTCTATAGATATTGATATTATTAATTTCAAAGAGTTCTCACTATACTAACCTAGTTGCATGACTGTGAGGTAAGCACCATTATCATCAGTTTGCTAGTAAGGAAATTGAACCCAAACGTTTAAAGTCACTTGTGCCAAGATCATGCACCTAATAAAGCAAGAGCTGGGACTTGAACCTGATTTTGATATTTTAAGTTCATTATTAATTCTGTCACACTGTATGTTCATAACCATATGAAAAAGAAAAACAGTTGACCCTCTACTCTAGTTTCAGCTTCTTATCCAATTTCCACAGTGACAATAAAACTAAATAGAGATATCTCTTCTTTCAACTGAGAACATCGAAAAATGCAATTGCTCTTTCAAAAGTCAGAAGCATTTTTCTAATCTGAGGGATAAGTCCAACTATTCTCCTGGTTTGATTAAAATCTTGTACAATAATGTTCTACCTCACATCATTTTGAATTTTGGCTATCATTTATTTTTCAACTCATAAATTAAAATGCTACCTATTTAAATAGATTAACTTTGCAACTTACACTTTATTTTTAGAGGATAGAAAACTGGATTTTTTTGGTAAATTTTATACATAACTGCCATGGTTTTATCTTAAAAGAAAAGAAATTTATTCTACTCAGTATTAACCTTTAGGTGGAATTTGTTACTTGTATTTTTGGTGCAAAAAATAATAAATAAATATTCCTCCCTTATTATAGGCATGTGGAAAAGATATTAGCAATTACTCATGAAATATTAGAAAATGTCACCAACATGATATAATTTCAAGTTCTGTCAATGACTCACTGAGAAAGTAAATTTATCTTTCTGTACTTTTTCTGTCATTTCTCGGGAACAGCAATGGATATTATTTGCATTCATTAGCTAGAAATCATCACTTAACTAGAGACTAATGAAGGATACATTTGTTCTTATAAAGCACTTTGAAATAATTCAGTTCAGACTTAAAAATATGAATAATGACATTATCATTTCCATTAACATTGCAAATGTAAAGTCAGTAATATTTTATGTATGAAAAACAGTATTCTTGGGATTAGATCTATTCCAAGTGGTGGTTTGGAAAGTCTAAAATCACAACATATACCTCACTTTGTAATATCTTTTATATTAAATTTTTCTCTAAAAAATAATACTTGCAGTATATATTTTTCTAATTAGGTGACAATACCATATTTTCTGAAAAGGAAATTAAGACCCCCTGCCAGGTGACGGCTCCATTAAGTAAGGCCCCTTCTGTTAGGTGTATTTCCCTATCTAATAAAATGAAAACATTAGCAACTAAGGAAAGGGGAAAATCTTGCTAAACATTTTTCCCTTTCACAAGAAAATTGTGATTCATCTTTTATCACTCACATTAGAACCCAAATATTGTTTTCCAACTTTAAAAGTTGCACATTCTTTCTTTTATAATAATAAAAGAATATTATGTACTCTGTAATCTTCTGCAGTGCCAAATTTTTGTAAAATGTGCTTCTCCACATGGCCTTCTTTTGTGCCACTTAAAATAACTTGGGGTTGTAAGTTTGTCCATTATGCTATCAATGGTGATTTTCTAAAAATAGTTTCTGAAAAACATCTAATTTTTGTCACTTTTTGTTGTACAACAAACCTTGATTTTTTCATTGCTGTATAAATATACATTTTTAGTAATCAGAATGTTACTTTATAAGAAAGATGAACAACTTACCTTCTATAATACTAAAGGTTATTATCTCAAATCTCTTTTTTCCTTTCCTCTCAGTATCACTTTCCATGTTTAAGGATAAAACTAGGATTCAAAACAAATGGATTTCCACAACTAGTCAGCACCCTTTCTATACAAACTTGAATGCTCAGTGGCTTATCCCTAACAAACAAAATATATTAATAACTTGCATGGCCTATTTTTCCATTTGAATTGACTGCTATGTGGGAAAATGAAATAAATTCTCAAGTCTATTTTTTTTCTAACTTTTTAGACTACTACCCAGGATAAGAAATATATTTTACATTATGACCCAAGAGATTTATCTCAATATATATATATCTGAAACCAAATATTATAATTTCTAGCTTTTCCACATGAGATGTACTGTTGGTTTCTATTTTATTCTTTTTTATAATTTTTTTTTAAAAAGGACATTGGTATACTAAATTGATTTCAGAATCCATTAATCAGTAATATCCCTATCAGATCACTATTATTTCTCATTCTCATATTACAGTTATGACAATTATGGACTTAAAATTTTCAAATATTATATTCATTTGCAAAGTTTCAAAGTTTGCAAAGTTTCTAGACATTTTATATTATCCCTACTCTATTGCCATCCCAAACTTAATTTTGAGGTACAAATACAGGAGGTTATTTTTACTATCAAAATTTCCTGTCTCTTTTTCATGAAAGGTTAATATCAAATACTATTTACTGTATTTGCTATTTTTTTCCCCTGCAAAGACAGAACAGACAGAGTGCTCTGTTTCATAAAGTTTTCACAAAGAATGGCAATGTATTTTCATATAGCCAGCACAGAAGGTGTGTTTTCTGGAAATGCAATGTAAGTGTGGATGGTACAGGTATGTTAACCCATTCACTGACTAAATGAACCTCCTGCCCTCTGTTTTATTGTACTATTTACAGGAGAAAAGGAAATAGATTAGGCCCCCGTGAATCCCTACTATTATTGGGAAAGAACCTATTTTTTTATTTAAGGCAACAAAATAATTTTAAAAGTATCAAGCTTAATATTCTTTATTATATATATGAAACCATTATTTATTAATACTAAACTACAGGAACATTTGAATGTGAGTGATTATTATGATTTTTGATTGTCTGAAAGTCTTAGAAACTAATAATCACAAATTCTATAGCAGTAGAAACAATACTATTTATAGCATTCAATTAAGACTATATTATATCATATGCTTAATTAATATCATTTAGATAATCATATATATAAGTTAAGGAATTCTGTAGGAAACATAATTTTAAAATTTATCAGATATTTTCAGAAAACAAATATCCACTTGAAATTTAACTCTATGATCTAATTTGTTTCAGCATCAAACATTTCTAAGTGTAATTGCTTAATTATGGTACCAAAAATCTAATTTGAGCTTTGTTAATGTGAGATGCATTTTATCTAAATATATTGCTAGGGATAGTATATTCATCATTAAAATTAGTAAGAATAATCTGAAAACTAATTTTAAAATGGTTCTACTTTTAATTGAATGTGGTAAACCTTATTCTTTTCTGTTGAACTGCTAAAATTCGACAATTTGTGAAAGTAACTTCACAGACTACACCAAGAAGAAAAAATCTAGCAAGATAAACTACATAAAGCTGTTTAGTCATTAATTTTACTCCAGTTCATCTGAGTTGTCTGGTAGTCTTTAGAGAAGGCAACTACAAACAAAAATATCAAAGCCTAAAAGGAAAACAGCACTCTCTGAATTATGATTCCATTTTTCCACACAATAACAGGTGATAGAACATAGCATTTCTTATCATCTTTTCCATTTTTCTTGGCCATTTTCACCTATTTTAACTATCTTAATTCTGATATGGTTCGTACTAAAAATTGTTCCTAACAGAGAGATACATAATGTAGTAAATACAAATATAGGGGTATAATAAAATAGGATTCTTTCATAAAGACATCAATAAACTTGAAGATAAATAATTTAGTAACTTAAAGAGTAAAAGTGATAATGGGAAGCCAATAATAGTAGTTAAAATCTTAAATTAGAATTTGTTTAAATGTATAAAAGATTGGACTATCCCTTCCCTAACCATTCCTTAAGGCAACATACTAAAGATTCTTCATCATTAAAACCAAACAACAAACAAAAATGCCCATATGAACTGCGTTTTAGCATAGAATTTAGCAGATACACAGAGCGGAATTGATGGGTGTCCTGTCCTAGCTGGGAATTGAAAGACAGTAGATGTCCTTGTTACCACCCAACCAGGTTCATTGCCTGCTGCTCAAGAGGAAGCCAATACAGTGAGACAGCAGGTGTCACAGAAGAGAAAGGGTTTGATATCCCAGGCACCATGCGAGGAGATGAGAGGAATTTCTCAAATCTAGCTCCCTGAAAAGTTGGGAGAAAGGGTTTTTAAAGACAGTTTGGCAGGCAAAAGTCTAGGCAATTGGGTCTGCTAATTGGCTGGGTTTGGGGCAATACTACAAGAGTGTAGAAATTGTCTTCTTTGCTGAGTCAGTTCTTGGGTTTGGGTCACAATACCAGTTGAGTCAGTTCCTTAGTATGTGCCACTGGTCTAGGTGGATCATCTGCTCCACCGGAATGCAGGGCCTGGAAGATATCTCAAAAACTAACCTTGGGTTTCACAAGGGTGATGTTATCTATGAGGAAAGTTAAAAATCTTTATCACCAACATCTATGTGACGCCTGAGTAGCAATTATAGGAAAGCAAACAAAGGGACAGTGGCTGGTTATTATTATTATTTTTAGCTACACTTATGCCTTTTCAGAGTTTTAGGCTCTTGCCTCAGTTCTCGCCTTGCACTCCTTTGTCAATTTGTAAAGGGCAGTTTCATTCTTTCTCTAGGTTCTTTTCTTCCCTTACCCGGTGGTGGAAAATCAAAAAAGAGAATGATTTTGCAAAGTACATATGCATTAAAAACATTAATCTGTGACACACTTCTTCCCAGGAATTTTATTTCTGGAAATGTACCTTTTGGCAATATAAAGAGATATGTACATGAATGTATACATGAGAGTATTTATTATAGAATTGTTCATAAAAAGAAAAAGTTTTAACAACTCAGTGATGTTTTTCACTTAAAATAAAGTAGTCTAGTAACCTCTTCCTAGATAAGTAACCATTGTTTAGTAAAATAGGCCGTTCCGGAATTGATCTTGAATTAATTATATAATTAGCATTTTCAAATGAAATTTGAAAGCAGATTGTTTTAGTTTAGTTTTTCCAACACTCAAAATGAAATCTCATTCATTTCCCAAAATTCAAAAAAACTGGCTAAATTGAATTAGAACAGTCTGTTCCAATTTCATTCATTTATTCAACAAACATTTGTTGAAAATGTATTACCTCATGGGCACTATGCTAATGTTGAGGATAAATAAATCAGAGTTCTTTAGAGAGATAACAATCTTGTTAGGAATTGAAATAGAAATGATAAAAAGGGTATGGATTATTTATTTTTTTGCCCTCCCTTGATTGTTTTCTGTAACACATTATTTGACTATGGAATATAATGATCATGTGTGGAATTGTACTTTCAAACAAACATATACACAGTTAAGAAACTTCCTTATTTTTGGTATTTAAAAAAAGCTTGTACTATGTCCTCTGAGATATAATTTGGTAAAATTTCTGCCTAACTGAAATCAAAACACTCATACTGCTCTGGGAAGGCTATGTAATAAAAATAAAAAAACTTTGCTGTATCTTCTAAAGTACTAAAATAAAGCATCTACTTAGATAACGTAAGTTACTGATAACTTTGAATCACAAACACTCTGGATTTTCCTTAAAGATTATTTTATCCAGAAACAGAATTTTGTTTGAATATACTTCTCAGGACTAAAATATTCATCCATAAAGAGAAAACATTTTTTTTTCTTCTTTTTCCAAATTAATGCTTTATCTGTATATGTATGACAGAAGAGTTAAAAGATATACATAGGGATATATAATATACTGAGGCAAAATGTCTTTTAGCCATTCACCTGCATTTTTTCCTTTCTGTTCTCTGTTTTAATACAAAACTGGTTATACAGCAGAACATTATAACAATATTCCCTTTCTGTATTATGGCGTTAGTCTTTTTTTAACATTGCACTTTATGTACTTAGTTTTTCTGAATCAATCTACAGATTCAAAATACCAATATCATTTTTCACAAAATTAGAAAACAAATTCCTATAATTCATATAGAATCTAAAAGAGCACACATAGCCAAAGCAAAAAAGAACAAGTCTGGAGGCATCACATTACCTGACTTCAAATTCTACTAAAAGGCTACAGTGACCAAAACAGCATGGTACTGGTATAAAAATAGACACATAGATCAATGGAATATAATAGAGAGCCCAGAAATAAAACCACATACCTACAACCAACTGATCATTGATAGAGTAGGCAAAAACATACACTGGGGAAAGGATACTCTATTCAATAAATGGTGCTGGGAAAGTTGGATAGCCATAAGCAGAAGAATGAAACATGACTCATATTTCTCACCATATACAAAGATAAACTTGAGATGGATTAAAGACTTAAATGTAAAACCTAAAACAATAAAACTCTTAGAAGAATACATAGGAAAAACTCTTTTGAGCATTGGCCTAGGCAAAGAATTATGACTAAGACCTCCAAAGTAAATGGAGCATAAACAAATGGGACCTAATTAAACTAAAAATCTTCTGCACAGCAAAGAAATAATCAAAAGAGTAAATAGACAACTTACAAAATGGGAAAAAATATTTGCAAACTATGATTCTAACAATGGACTGATATCAAGAATCTATGAGGAACTCAAACAACTTAACAAGCAAAAAAGAAATAACCCCATTAAAAAGCAGACAAAGGACGTGTACAGAATTTTTTTTCAAAAGAAACCATACAAATGGCCGAAAACATTTGAAAAAATGTTCAACATTACTAATCATCAGATAAATGTAAATTAAAACCACAACGAGATAACATTTTACACCGGTGAGAATGGCCATTATTAAAAAGTCAAAAAAAATAGATATCGGCAAGGATGCTGAAAAAAAGGAACGCTTTTCCCAAAGGGGAAAAAATCATTCTTTCAAAAAGATACTTGCCCTCATATGTTTATTTCTGCACTATTCACACTAGCAAAGTCAGGGAATCAACCTAAGTGTCCATCAACCACTAATTGGATAAAAAATGTGGGGGGATACACACATACACACACACCATGGAATACTACTAAGCTATAAAAAAATAATGAAATCACATCTTTTGCAGCAACATGGCTGGAACTGGAGACCATTAACTTAAGTAAAAGAACTCAGAAACAGAAAGTCAAATACTGCATGTTCTCACTTACAAGCAGAAGCTAAATCATGAGTACACATGGGCACAGAGATTGGAATAATAAACATTAGAGACTCAGAAGGGCAGAAGGGTAGGAGGAGAGGTGTGGGATGAGAAATTACCTAATGAGTACTATTATGTATACCAATCAGGTGTGGGTTACACAAAAGCCCAGACAGCACCACTTTACAATATAGCCATGTAACAAATCAGCACATTTACCTCTAAATATATATAAATTTTTTAAAAATCAAATTTGGTGAAAATACAGATAAAATTTTGAAATGGAGATAAGATCAATTGGTTTATAGGTATGTGTAACAAAGTTAATGTATATGAAATTTCAGGAATATGGATCAATGTGATGAATATTCTTTCATATTTACTTATCAATTTTCATGGCAATAGAAAAAAAAAGACCATGTCACAAATTTTACTTATAAATTTCAAAAAAGACACATTATCACTATGTTTTAAATATAGTGACAAATTATGTGATAAAGGTGATATTAAAGCACAGATACTTGCCAAAATGTCAATATTGGTAGATTAGATATTGATAGATTACATTCTTTAACTTTATTAATATCTAGATTTTTTTCTGGGCATCAAATTATTAGTTTATGTACCTGGAACAGCATAACGCTTCTTCTAGAAAAATCTACTTCCCCTATTTTAACCACATGGCTCAAATGAGAGTTGTCATCTTCTCATGAGGCTAATCCCCATGGCCATAGTCCCCAAAGAAGACTTCAACCATATCCCCTTCCCTATAGTTTTGAACTTTTTGTGTGAAGAAGAGTTTCAATCTTTTCCCTGTGGACAAAGAGCAGGATGTGCTAGTGAGATGCTGCCAGTGAAAAGGTGCTCAGCCCTGTGGAGGAAGCCAGTTAGAGAGATGAATCCACAACACAAAATGGTAGGAGAAGAGATGAAGAGACAGGTCTGGTAGCATCAGAATCCCAATCTCGAGTTATCCTTATGCCCAAGCATCAGTCCTTCCTCTCCTAGAGTTGTGTATCATGAGTCAACAAGTTCCCTCTTTTTCCTAAGCAAGCTAGAGTTGGGTTTGTGTCTTTACATTCAAAAGAATAATGATTGATTTAGTTTTCATTCCAGGCATTAAAATAAAACTGTTGAAAAGATTATTATATTTCTAATGATTCTAAAAAGCAAACTATTGTATTTGAAATAATACTGAAACTTTTTTTTTCCAAACAATGGATTTGTTATATTCAGATGAGATTTTAGTCACATGTCTAAATATATCATCACACTTTGAATAACAAGAAAATGTCCTGTCATTAATTCAGTCTAGCGCAAGAAAGGATTACATTATAACATGAGGTTCATTCATTCGTTTATTAAACAAATACCATGTTTTTTTAATACCTCTGAAATCAGAATATAAAATGAATTTACAGAGGCTATAATGGGTACAGGCAGGAGGAGGTAGGGAGAGATTTGTTAAAGAATACAAAATTACAAGTATAGAGGAGCAATAAGCTCTAGTGTTCTATACCACCATAAGATTACTGTAGTTAATAATAATATATTATATAGTTTCAAATAGATAGAAGGATGATATCAAATGTTCCCAACACAAAGAAATGAGAAATGTTTGAAATCATGGATATGCTAATTACCCTGATCTGATCACTATACATATGTATCAAAACAGCACTATGTACCCCTAAATATGTTCAATTATTATATGTTGATTTAAAATAAAATCTTAAAAATTGAAATTATTTTTCCTTTTAATCTTAAAATGATGTGTCTTACAATTGATGAGTATCCAAGATTTTATGAAATCTTAGCTATTAAGGCTATACCATGTACCCAAGACTGTGTGTAGTTCTATATAGTGATAATAAAAACAAATATAGTCCCTGACCACAGAGCACTTATTTAGATGAATTATTTAACAAAAAAATTTACAAATCAAATGTAGTTCTAATTTCCATAAGAAACTACAGATTGCTATGAAGGCACAACATAGTTAGTTTCAATGTGATCTGGTATGAGACAATCAAGAATATTTATGCTGAAACCTGAGGTAAAAATAAGATTAAACAAGAAAATAAGTACAGGGAAAGAATATCCCAGGTAGGGAAACAGCATATGTAAAAAGGCCATGAGGTGGGAAGAAATGTGAATATTGAAAATGAAATATTCATAATATATCACCTTCAAGTCATCAAACTTCACTCTCCATCCTTAGAATTTTATTTTGGAGCCATTTTACTTCCTAAACTGCTGAAGTATGTAAATTAAAGAGATAATATCTTAAATATGTCATATCTATGTTAAGCACTTAGCTTTATTGAAATTGTAAGCT